>JAVKPL010013433.1:0-72273 GCA_032173675.1 Gastrolobium villosum | reverse complement strand
CACATTAGGCATCATCGCCTGACACTTACCTTTGCGTGCTTTAAATATTACCAAACAGCAGCGAAGTATCTCACTTCTTAAGCGCACCTAAATCAATTACAACTAATCATTTACAGAGAGCATACAGCAGTGGCTTACAGCAGCAAAACAGTGAGCATACAGCAGTGTTTACAGCAGCAAAACAGTGAGCATACAGCAGTGTTTACAGCAGCAAAACAGTGAACATACAGCAGTGTTTACAGCAGCAAAACAGTGAGCATACAGCAGTGTTTACAGCAGCAGAACAGTGAGCATACAGCAGTGTTTACAGCAGCAAAACAGTGAACGTTTTAAAACAGAAACAGTGGCATTTTAGGCATATAAACAGTGGCATATGATGACTAAAACAGTGGCATATTATGCATAAAAACAGTGGCATATGATGACTAAAACAGTGGCCTTTTATGCATAAAAACAGTGGCATTTTAAGCATGGAAACAGTGACATTTGATGACTAAAACAGTGGCCTTTTATGCATAAAAACAGTGGCATTTTATGCATAGAAACAGTGGCATTTGATGACTAAAACAGTGGCATTTCATGCATAAAAACAGTGGCATTTTAAGCATGGAAACAGTGACATTTGATGACTAAAACAGTGGCCTTTTATGCATAAAAACAGTGGCATTTTATGCATAGAAACAGTGGCATTTGATGACTAAAACAGTGGCATTTCATGCATAAAAACAGTGGCATTTGATGACTAAAACAGTGGCATTTCATGCATAAAAACAGTGGCTTAGGGAGCACTAAAACAGTGGCATATATGTGCAGAAACAGTGGCATATAATGTGCAGAAACAGTGGCGTATGTGTGCAGAAACAGTGGCATATAATGTGCAGAAACAGTGGCATATATGTGCAGAAACAGTGGCATATATGTGCAGAAACAGTGGCATGTAATGTGCAGAAACAGTGGCATATATGTGCAGAAACAGTGGCATATATGTGCAGAAACAGTGGCATGTAATGGTGATCTTGAGGGACCGAAACAGTGAGCATTTTATCATCAAAACAGTGGCACATACATAGGGAAACAGTGGCATATTTCTCTTTAAAACAGTGGCCTAATCATACAAAACAGTGGCATATAATCTTAAGCATGACCATGAGACTTTTAAGCATACAATTCACCATGAAATAGCTCCACCATTCTAATTTTTACCATGCTCATACTTGAATCCAAAACCACACATACTCAAGGAGACATTTAAGCACACATACATGGTTACATAAAGAAAATGTCCTAAGCTCAAGGCTTACCTCTTGTAGCACACCCTTCAAAGTCAAGAATCACACACCACCTTCTAGCTTCACTACACAACAAGTCCACACTTCCTATGGTGATCTATGCGCATGAATGGTGAGGGGGACACCTTAGGACAGCTTCCAAGAGGAGAAACTCACACTCCACTTGTGTCTAGGCCACGGTTTTAAGGTGAGGGAAGGAGGGAGTTGGCTTGGTCTTTCTTCCTCCTAAGGTTCTTGCAATGCTAAGCTAGAGTGTGTGGGAGAGGGGAGAGGAGTTGGCTGCACAAGTGAATGGGGCAGCCCCCTCTTGTGCGCAAATTTAAAGGGAGAGTGAGGAGAAGTGGCATGATTAAGCATTATGAAAAATCTGATTACTTGAGGGGATGGGGCTGCACACAAGGTTGCTTCTAATGTACTCTATTCACATGCAAGGAGGTGAGGAGATGGTTCAGATTTGAGTGGCTGTCCTAAGTCAGAAAATTTTCTGCACCATTGACCAAGTTATGCGCAAAAATGGAGTGGAGGAGGTGCATCATGAGTACATGTAAGAGCTTTGCTAAGTCAACAAGTAAAACAACTATGTGGCAGCCCAAAAATCTGCATTTAGGCAGCCTAGGTTCTGATTTGGAGCTGCATAAAATGATGAAGATGCAGCCCCAAGACCCTACTATGATGCATGTGGAAACAAGGCAGGTTTGGCTCATGATGGGCTGCAAAAAGCTTGCCAAAAATCTGCACAATCAGTCTCATGATGGAAGTGCAAGAGGGTTCTCCAAGTCAACAAGTTAGGCAGTTTTGGTGACACAAGAAATCTGATCTTTGACTCCCCCCCCCCATGTGCGCCCAAATGCAGAAAATGCAGCCTAATATCATGCTAAAGTGCACATGTGTCTACCATGCAATGAGGTTGAAATCAAGTGATGCATAAACAAGGTGAGGTGGCGGTCAAACATGAAGGAATTTGGCAGATTTTTCTAAGTATTTTCCACCTACTTGTGCGCATGAAAGGGAAGGAGTTTACATCAAGCCATGTGAAGGTGCCTTGGTGCACAACAACCTTGTTGGACAAGGCTTAGGGAATTATGTGTGGGTTTAACTTTGGGCTGAACTAGAGGGATCCAATAAGACAAATCTAAGGGTGGCAAGTCCACACACAACTAGCCCACTTCCAAAGCCTTATAACACAAAAGCCTTATACACACACACAATCAAATTACTCTTATGATTATAATAAATTCACATGTCTACTTATGAATCTTCCTATGATTTAATTAAATTATTTACCTTAGTCTTATCCAAGGATAAAGATCACACAATTCGCAAGCCATCACACATAAACCATGCATCCGAAATCTACCCATACATCTATAGTATATAGTACTTATGTATTTTACTAATTATGCGGGATGTTACACTCTCCCCACCAAAAAGGAATTTTGCCCACAAAATAAACTTACTTAAGAGCTAAACAGTTCTGGGTAACGTTTCTGAATGTCGTCCTCGCGCTCCCAAGTGGCTTCAGCTTCCGATCTGTTGTTCCACAATACTTTCACCAATGGAATCTCCTTAGAACGGAGTCGCTTGACGGATCTTTCGAGGATTTGCAACGGTTGCACTTGATACGTCAGATTTTCCTTTAGTTCCACTTCTTCCGGCTGTAACACGTGAGATGGATCGGAGAGATACCTCCGTAGCTGTGACACATGAAATACATTGTGAATTCCTGACAGATTGGGTGGTAAAGCCAACCGGTATGCAGACTCTCCAATCCGGTCCATAATCAGATACGGTCCTAAGTACCGTGGACTTAACTTCTTAACTCCCATTCTCCTTCCGAGTCCCGATGTAGGTGTGATTCTCAAAAATACATGGTCTCCGACTTCGAAAGATAGAGGCTTGTGACGCTTGTCGTAATAACTCTTCTGTCTGGCCTGAGCCCGCTGCATATTTTCTCGAATCTTCTTTACTTGTTCGGATGTTTCTTGAATTAGATCGGGTCCTAACATACTTCGCTCACCCACTTCAGTCCAGCATAAAGGGGATCTGCATTTTCTCCCATACAGAGCTTCATACGGTGCCATCTGAATACTGGAGTGGTAACTGTTGTTGTAAGCAAACTCAATCAAGGAAAGATAGCTATCCCAGCTGCCTCCTAACTCCAAAACACATGCTCGTAACATGTCCTCTAATGCTTGAATGGTGCGTTCCGTCTGGCCATCGGTCTGCGGGTGATAAGCAGTACTCAACCTCAATTGGGTCCCTAACGCTCTTTGAAAGGATTCCCAAAACTTAGATGTAAACTTGGGATCACGATCACTGACAATACTCGTAGGAACTCCGTGCAACTTCACAATCTCCTGCTGATAAATTCTAGCAAGCCTCTCTGTATCATATGTGGTTCTAACACGCAAGAAATGAGCTGACTTCGTTAAACGATCGACAATCACCCAGATAGAATCATATCCTTCTCGCGTCCGAGGAAGTCCAACTACAAAATCCATCGAAATACTGTCCCACTTCCATTCGGGAATCTCCAAGGGTTGAAGGAGTCCCGACGGTTTCTGATGTTCGTACTTCACCTTCTGACAAGTTAAGCATCGAGACACATACTCCGCAATATCACACTTCATACCCGGCCACCAAAACGAGGTCTTCAAATCATGGTACATCTTCAAATCACACTTCACCTTCTTACCCTTGTGAGCCTCCTGTAAAACTTCTTGCTTCAACTCTACATTTGGCACAACCAGCCGTCCTTGAAATCTCCAAACATCATTCTCATCCTTTACAACATCTTGGTTACCAACCAAGTCACGGACTAACTCTTCATCTTTCTGAGCCTCCTTGATTCTACTGATCAATTCATTCTCCACCTTTATATTCCCCAGTCTTATGCTCTTCCCTCTCTCGTCTACCGATAAGTTCAAGTCTCGAAAGGCCTCAAACAATTTCAGCTCTTCTATCATCAGAGTTGCAGTGTGCAATGTTTTCCTGCTCAGGGCGTCAGCTACCACGTTTGCCTTTCCTGGGTGGTATTTAAGTTCAAAATCGTAGTCCTTCAGAAATTCCATCCACCGACGTTGCCGCATATTCAGCTCCTTCTGATCGAACAAGTACTTCAAACTCTTATGATCGCTGAACACGTCAAACTGCGAACCATACAAGTGGTGTCTCCAGATTTTTAGTGCGAACACTATAGCTGCTAACTCCAAATCGTGCGTAGGATAATTTTCCTCGTGAGGCTTTAGTTGTCGAGATGCGTAAGCTACTGCCATACGGTCCTGCATCAACACGCATCCAAGTCCTTTCAGCGACGCATCGCAGTAAACTTCGAACCTTCGAGTAGGATCCGGAATCGTGAGTACGGGAGCACTCGTCAATCTGCTCTTTAGCTCCAAGAAACATTCTTCACAGGCTTCAGTCCACTCAAAAGGCTTATCCTTCCGAGTGAGACGAGTAAGGGGTTGCACTATCTGAGAGAAATTCTGGATGAACCTTCGATAGTATCCGGCAAGACCTAAGAAACTTCTTACTTCGGTGACAGTCTTGGGTCGTTCCTAATTCATGACAGCTTCGACTTTGCTGGGGTCCACCGCGATACCTTCCGATGAAATGACATGGCCCAGAAACTGGACCTCTTTAAGCCAAAACTCGCACTTCGACCATTTCGCGTACAACTGCTTCTCCTTCAAGATTTGCAAGACAATCCTCAGATGTTCCGCATGCAGCTCTTCATTAGCTGAGTAAATCAGGATATCGTCGATAAACACAATAACAAACTGGTCAAGAAAGGGGCGGAAGATGCGGTTCATGTAGTCCATGAATACCGCTGGAGCATTCGTAAGTCCGAATGGGATCACCTGATATTCGTAGTGTCCATAACGAGTCCTAAAAGCGGTTTTCGGAATATCCTCCGGTTTGACCCGGATCTGATGGTATCCCGATCGTAAGTCTATCTTGGAAAAGACTCTGGCTCCTCTTAGCTGGTCCATCAAATCGTCGATCCTCGGTAGCGGATACTTATTCTTCACCGTTACTTTGTTCAGCTGGCGGTAATCTACACACAGACGTAAACTTCCATCCTTCTTCTTAATCAAGATGGCTGGAGCACCCCATGGAGAAGTACTCGGTCTGATAAATTCCTTTGCCAAAAGCTCTTCTATCTGCTTCTTCAACTCGCGAAGTTCCAAAGGTGCCATGCGATACGTGGCAATGGAGATTGGTCCGACTCCAGGAACAAGTTCGATGGAAAATTCTATTTCCCTATGAGGAGGCAATCGAGGTATTTCATCCGGGAATACCTCCTCGAATTCTCTAACTACCGGCACGTTCTGAATTTGATTGTCAATCGAGGTCTCAGCCTCGATCGACAAAAGATACCCTGCTGCTCCCTTGCGGAGCTCTTTTCTAACTTGCAATAAGGAAATGAGAGAGAAAGGTTGAAAATTACCATCTTTCGCAGGAACAACGACTTTCCCCGCTCGACAATCCAAAGTTATCCCGTTTTCCGTCAACCAGTCCATACCGATAATCACATCGAAGTTGAATACCGGCAGGACCACCAAATTAACTGTATATGTGTTCCCTTCATACTGCAAGGTAACACCTCTGCAGATCTCTGAGGCTGTGCACGATCCTCCAGTAGGTGTGCTGATGTGTAACTCATGAGATAACGGGGTTGGGGTGATGCCTATTCTCAAGGCAGTATGCTTTGCCATAAAAGAGCCAGACGCTCCAGAATCAAAGATAACAGAAATTGGGTGACCATTCAAAGTGACATTACCTTTGATCAGGTTGGGAAACTTCTGCGCTTCATTTGCATCCAATGTGAACACCCGAGCTTGCGGAGGCTGTTGGTCAGCGTTCTGGGGGCATTTGTAAGCAAAATGACCTTGCTGGCCGCATCTGAAACATGCATTGTTGTTCTTGCGACAGACTCCAAAGTGATTCTTTCCACATGTAGCACAAACAGTCGCGCCCTGACGTCCAGTCGACGATTGACCCACCGTAAAGTTTCTCTTAAAATTTCCAGGCCGCGCCTGCAACGGCGTACCTCTGCCTCGACCCCTACCAGGTGCCGTCCTGAAGAATCTGCCGGCTCGGTTTCCTCCGTGGAATTGTGTTGGTGGCTTGTTCAAGTTCTTGGCCTCCAGAATGATTCCTTCTGCCTGACGACTCTGGTTGATGAGTTCCGGAAGTGTACGATTAGCCGTCGTCAAGATGAGCTTGCGGATTTCCGGATGTAATCCGCTTTCGAACTTCTCCACTTGCCATTCTTCATCATAGATGTTCCGGTCAAAGTTGGCGTACTCGATCAGCTGCCCAAATTTAGCAATATACTCATTGACCGTCATGTTATCCTGCCTGAGTGACAGCAGTTCAGTGTGCTTCATCCTTCTCATTGCCTTAGGAAAATACTTGTCCAAAAATACTTGTCTGAATACAGCCCATGTTAGTTCCACGTCCTGAGCTCTCAGCAGAGCCCTCGCACCAGTCCACCATGTTAAAGCTTCTCCCATCAGCTGGTACGACGCGTAATCAGTCTTCTGTGCTTCTGGGCATGCCATGCGTTCGAAAATATGCTCGATCATCTGCAGCCACTTTGCTGCAGCCTCAGGGTTGTCTTCACCCTCAAAGGTAGGTGGTTGGAAGTTGCGGAAGTCTTTCAACCTCCGACGAGCAATTTCTTCTGCATTTTCATGCAGTGGGGGTTGGTTCTGATTCTGTTGCCTATGATCGCGCCATTCTTGGCTCATATTCTGGATAAACGTTGCCAGTCCCCCAATGGTAGTGATAAGATCCTCTTCCGCATCGCCAGTCCTTCCCCGAGTTGAACCGCGACCACCTGCCATGATTCTGCACTCACAATATCAGGAAATGAGTTGATCAGGCTCACCGCAAGTTATTCATGGCAGCAGTCCCAAGTAGGTACTCGGGTTCAATTCGGACAAGTTAACTATGCATCCGCGTCTTATCACAGAACGGTCCTAACAGTCTAACTACACTAGCCTATACATACTTAATCTATAGCACATTTAGACAGTCAATCAGCAGATAAACACAATCAACAATCAATTCAATCAAACACAAGCAAATCCATGGACCAAACTGCTCTGATACCAATTAGTGTAACGCCCTCCCTTGTATGCATCCAAGAGAGTCGTTCGCTAAGCGGAATTAGAGTCGTTAACGTCACATGAGCTAACAAAGAATCTCATAGCAGTTCGCAAATCCGAATAAAAATTTCAGCACTTAAACTCTTTTCACAAAGGTTTTCCAAAATAGTCGTTGTTCATAAAAGTTCAAGCTAACATAAATATGATAAAGACTACAGTCATCCAAAAGTACCAAAACATTAATCATTACAGTCATCCATTTAAACAAACAGCAACAGTGATAATCCACGCATCAGCAATCAACAGCAAAATATTACTCCTTCAAATGCTCTTGCGTCCTCCTGCCATTTTGGAAAAATAGCAGCCCCGAAGGGGTGAGAATAATCCCAGTAGTGTGGCAATAAAACCAATAATATAACAGTATTAACTAGGCACAAAATCATAAACAGTCACTTCAACATATCCTTGTTCCTTTTCCTTTTTCCCTTTTTATCATATTCATATATTGCGTGTATAACGCCTTTCCTTTGCGCTTTTAGCACCGTCGTGCGCGCACTTCACAGTGGAATCAAATATCCCTTGGCACCTGAGCTCCATGTGGATTCCAACTGTGGGCCTATGCGGACTGATGCCAAGTGTCCCATACCCCGGTACCTTGGGGATGCCTATATGATGCTTGCTCAAACACATGGTCCTGTACATAACTATTCTAAAACAAGACCTATATGATTTGGATACATGCATGTCATGCTATGCTTTCACACACACAAAGCGTAAAAATGCAGTATGATGTAAGGTGCATGCTTATATACCTTTCATATGCGTTATGCTGCCACATAACGTCTTTACCTCATAATCATATAGCCCTCAGGCACATTTTAGGCAGTTTCCTTTCATCATAATGGAACATAATATTTTTACGGCATATGGAGCATCATGTTACAATTCTATACCAGTAGTCAATAGTCACATTAGGCATCATCGCCTGACACTTACCTTTGCGTGCTTTAAATATTACCAAACAGCAGCGAAGTATCTCACTTCTTAAGCGCACCTAAATCAATTACAACTAATCATTTACAGAGAGCATACAGCAGTGGCTTACAGCAGCAAAACAGTGAGCATACAGCAGTGTTTACAGCAGCAAAACAGTGAGCATACAGCAGTGTTTACAGCAGCAAAACAGTGAACATACAGCAGTGTTTACAGCAGCAAAACAGTGAGCATACAGCAGTGTTTACAGCAGCAGAACAGTGAGCATACAGCAGTGTTTACAGCAGCAAAACAGTGAACGTTTTAAAACAGAAACAGTGGCATTTTAGGCATATAAACAGTGGCATATGATGACTAAAACAGTGGCATATTATGCATAAAAACAGTGGCATATGATGACTAAAACAGTGGCCTTTTATGCATAAAAACAGTGGCATTTTAAGCATGGAAACAGTGACATTTGATGACTAAAACAGTGGCCTTTTATGCATAAAAACAGTGGCATTTTATGCATAGAAACAGTGGCATTTGATGACTAAAACAGTGGCATTTCATGCATAAAAACAGTGGCATTTTAAGCATGGAAACAGTGACATTTGATGACTAAAACAGTGGCCTTTTATGCATAAAAACAGTGGCATTTTATGCATAGAAACAGTGGCATTTGATGACTAAAACAGTGGCATTTTATGCATAAAAACAGTGGCATTTGATGACTAAAACAGTGGCATTTCATGCATAAAAACAGTGGCTTAGGGAGCACTAAAACAGTGGCATATATGTGCAGAAACAGTGGCATATAATGTGCAGAAACAGTGGCGTATGTGTGCAGAAACAGTGGCATATAATGTGCAGAAACAGTGGCATATATGTGCAGAAACAGTGGCATATATGTGCAGAAACAGTGGCATGTAATGTGCAGAAACAGTGGCATATATGTGCAGAAACAGTGGCATATATGTGCAGAAACAGTGGCATGTAATGGTGATCTTGAGGGACCGAAACAGTGAGCATTTTATCATCAAAACAGTGGCACATACATAGGGAAACAGTGGCATATTTCTCTTTAAAACAGTGGCCTAATCATACAAAACAGTGGCATATAATCTTAAGCATGACCATGAGACTTTTAAGCATACAATTCACCATGAAATAGCTCCACCATTCTAATTTTTACCATGCTCATACTTGAATCCAAAACCACACATACTCAAGGAGACATTTAAGCACACATACATGGTTACATAAAGAAAATGTCCTAAGCTCAAGGCTTACCTCTTGTAGCACACCCTTCAAAGTCAAGAATCACACACCACCTTCTAGCTTCACTACACAACAAGTCCACACTTCCTATGGTGATCTATGCGCATGAATGGTGAGGGGGACACCTTAGGACAGCTTCCAAGAGGAGAAACTCACACTCCACTTGTGTCTAGGCCACGGTTTTAAGGTGAGGGAAGGAGGGAGTTGGCTTGGTCTTTCTTCCTCCTAAGGTTCTTGCAATGCTAAGCTAGAGTGTGTGGGAGAGGGGAGAGGAGTTGGCTGCACAAGTGAATGGGGCAGCCCCCTCTTGTGCGCAAATTTAAAGGGAGAGTGAGGAGAAGTGGCATGATTAAGCATTATGAAAAATCTGATTACTTGAGGGGATGGGGCTGCACACAAGGTTGCTTCTAATGTACTCTATTCACATGCAAGGAGGTGAGGAGATGGTTCAGATTTGAGTGGCTGTCCTAAGTCAGAAAATTTTCTGCACCATTGACCAAGTTATGCGCAAAAATGGAGTGGAGGAGGTGCATCATGAGTACATGTAAGAGCTTTGCTAAGTCAACAAGTAAAACAACTATGTGGCAGCCCAAAAATCTGCATTTAGGCAGCCTAGGTTCTGATTTGGAGCTGCATAAAATGATGAAGATGCAGCCCCAAGACCCTACTATGATGCATGTGGAAACAAGGCAGGTTTGGCTCATGATGGGCTGCAAAAAGCTTGCCAAAAATCTGCACAATCAGTCTCATGATGGAAGTGCAAGAGGGTTCTCCAAGTCAACAAGTTAGGCAGTTTTGGTGACACAAGAAATCTGATCTTTGACTCCCCCCCCCATGTGCGCCCAAATGCAGAAAATGCAGCCTAATATCATGCTAAAGTGCACATGTGTCTACCATGCAATGAGGTTGAAATCAAGTGATGCATAAACAAGGTGAGGTGGCGGTCAAACATGAAGGAATTTGGCAGATTTTTCTAAGTATTTTCCACCTACTTGTGCGCATGAAAGGGAAGGAGTTTACATCAAGCCATGTGAAGGTGCCTTGGTGCACAACAACCTTGTTGGACAAGGCTTAGGGAATTATGTGTGGGTTTAACTTTGGGCTGAACTAGAGGGATCCAATAAGACAAATCTAAGGGTGGCAAGTCCACACACAACTAGCCCACTTCCAAAGCCTTATAACACAAAAGCCTTATACACACACACAATCAAATTACTCTTATGATTATAATAAATTCACATGTCTACTTATGAATCTTCCTATGATTTAATTAAATTATTTACCTTAGTCTTATCCAAGGATAAAGATCACACAATTCGCAAGCCATCACACATAAACCATGCATCCGAAATCTACCCATACATCTATAGTATATAGTACTTATGTATTTTACTAATTATGCGGGATGTTACACATACCCTGAGATAACTCAGGTTGGGTCTCTTACCATTCCATATCTTATATGGTGTGGTCTGAACAGGTTTAGATGGTACCCTATTTAGAAAGTTTGTCGTTGTGTCTAAGGCATATCCCCAAAACAATTTCGGAAGTTGAGTCTAACTCATCATAGATTTAACCATGTCTAACAAAGTCCTGTTTCTCCTTTTGGAGACACCGTTTTGGTGTGGTGTGTTAAGTGCAGTAAACTACGAGAGAATTCCATTTTCTCTCAGATAATCCCGAAACTCATGGCTCAAATATTCACCATCAAGATCTGATCGCAATGACTTAACCATCTTGCCACGTTGTTTCTCTACTTCATCAGTAAATGAAATAGGAGTTTCCTCCTCTAGCCTCAATATACATTGGGCCACATAAATTACAGTGAATGAGTTCTAATAACTCACTAGCCCTATGAATCTCAAGCCCTTTGGGCTTTTGTCGAATCATTTTTCCAGCTAGACAAGATTCAAATTTTCCATAGGATTCTAAATCCTTGGTGTCTAGGTATCCATCTCCATGTATCCTAGACAATCTTGTTTCATTTATGTGCCCTAGTCTTTAGTGCCCAAGATAGGATTAATTATCTATCCCAGGTCATTTCACATCTACATTGAGCACTTTAGTTCCCATTTCCAAAACATACAAGCCGTTAATTAAAGAAGCGTACCAAAACAATATTTCATCGATTTGTAGTAACATTGGAAGCTAATTGATTGTTATAATGTCCTACCCCAATAAATTCTTCTTAAAAGGAAAAATCTCCTCCGAATAAAGTCAAGAGAAAAGTGTATTATAAGCAACATTGGTGTACAATTTATGATATGTACAATATGAGCATAGACGAACTTTGCAGTACTATGAAAAATGAACATATAACAGAGATGAACTTATGAGATTGGGAAATTCCAAGTATATGTGTAGCATAGTAAGACAATTATGTACAAGTGGTCTTGGTGAATAGACTTCATCAAGGCGAGAGGTTTTGAACCTGAAGAATTATTGAGACAAGGGAACAGATATGCGTATGGGTGAGTTAAATACGTCATGTTTGATTAGCAGTTATGAGACCAGGACAAGTGCGGTGCACTTGAATGAATTGGGATGGTTCAAGTAGAGAAACAAATAGAATATTTGATGAGTAATCCTACGAGATTTGACCACGTGAAAGTATGATGCTGGTAGATTGGTAATGTGAGAGATATTGAAATATGGGAGTGAATTCCATAAAGAGATAGTGTTGACTAAACAAAAGTGAGGTGAACTAATTATGTGTATATTATTTTGTGTAATATGTATAAAGAAAAGTGAAGGAACCGCTAAGGATGGCACAAGATATATGTACCATGAAGACACAATTGCAGTTAGTGGAGGTCGACTTAGATTGGCGGACGTATCAGTGAAAAATGAATAGGACGGTTGAGATGTACAGTCATGGGTAAGACAGTAATGAAAATTGTAAAGAAATTATGATCTTGTAGTATATGTATAAGTACTACTAATAGTAGTGCGCTTATGAAAATATTGGTATTTGATATGGAGTGATAGACGAAGTAAAGGTATTTTCAAGGTAAAGAGATATTCTACAACCACCAAGAGTGGAAGTGATCAGGAGAATTTATGAGTTGCTCTACAGTATAGAGCGTATGTTATGTGAGCCGTAGCAGGCAATGGATTAGAACGATGGCATGATTTTGCGGGTTATTGTTGTATAACAATAAGGTGAGATGATATGATTAGAGAATGAGCTAAGGTACAACCTAATGTGAAACCGTGTGGTTAGTGTGTGAACTAAGTGCAATAAAGTGTGAAATTAAGTGGTTAACGAAAGAACTGATGTGCAAAGTGTGCAGAGAGTGTGGAATTATTTGTGTGGCAAAAGAGTTAACTTGTAATGTCAAGATGAAAATGATAAGATTAGTTAGTGAGCTGAGGTATAATTGTCAGTGCAAAGACGGACGAGCAGTTTTAAGTGCAAGAACGATGTAGAATTTTAGTGCAAGGATTAATGTAAATTTCAGTGCAAGGATTGAGGTGAAGTAGTTCTCTGTGATTCGACGGAAATGATTGGAAGATCCCTGTGTGATGGGAAATATAAAACTTATACTAAGAGATGTGAGATGTGTACAAAACTTTGAAAAAATTTAGGAATTATGGATTAGAGATTATGTTATGAACCATGGCGAGTGATTAGTCAAAGTAAAAGAGTAAACAATCTGTGAGAAGAATAAGCAAGGAAGAGATAATGGACTATGGACAGAACGGTAACAAGACAGAAGGAAATATTACGAGTTAGAAAATGTGTACGAAATTATGAAGAGAATGTGAATTATTATAACAGTGACTATGTTATAAATCAGGTCATAGGGGTAACCGAAACGAAAGTAAACTACCAGTGAGAAGAATGACACAAGAGAGTAAGATGAATTAACTTATATGCAACAGGTGTATATTATACCACTACTACTAAGATTATGGGGGCAGCCCATGTGGTAATACAAAACAGTTTTGATGTTATATACAGAGGTGATACAGACACCAAATGGACTGGGTCCATGTGTGATCTGGAGTGTACGGAGTACCAGTTTTGCCGTCATGTACAGATATATTATAAGTATAAATTTCTGGGTGCATGTCATATGAATTGATAGTAGCAAGATCTCAGTGGGGCCTATGTGTCAGGAGCGTGTAGCTATCTCTGTACGGGTTAAGTTCCCAGAGACTAGTAGTATTTGATATGAGTAATGAGAAACGAGGAAGTGTTCCACATTGGTGTAACGGTTAGTATGGTAGAGATAATTTATGTAAATGCACAAAGAAGAAACATTTGGGGGATGCCTTAGAATAGGAACAGCTAGTAGTAAGTCATTTTTACGGCATGGATCGTATGGGTGGATTCTATGATCGGTGGGTCATGACATCTGGGGCCCTTAGGACAGCAAGAGCTCGAGGGGTTAAACCTGTGAATGTTGTTACCCACTGTATTGGGAGAGTTTTTCCATATGGTTAACGCAAGATGCGAGGTTATATATTTGTAAATGGGCAATAGTATGTCAGATTTGGATATAAGAGTTGTGGCTTAGTGTGTAAGAATTTCAAAGTGTCCTTCTAGGGAGGCTAGTGATGATCAAGATTTCAGGTTAGAACAATGAATTGCTAGCCCTAAGGAAAAGATAAATTGAAATAAATTCAAGTACGAACGTGTATTAATAGATGGAAACTATAGTTGTAATTGATTACCAAAAGTGAATAGCTTGGTTTTGCTGGTAAAGTAGATTGAGAAGTGTTATATATAATCGCATATGCCACTTACGGTGGAAGTGTGTGGAAAATGCACAGTGTTGATGATGTTCTGATTAAGTACTAATGACGTATGGATGAGTGTTTGTGGTAACTTTGAATATTCTGAGAGACTGATATGCCAACCGGTTGTAAAGTGTAGAAGTAGTGTCAATGATGGAATAAATTTTAAGTGAATTGATAATTGAGTGTCAAGGATTCCTAGCGAATAGGACTTGTATATGAGTGGTATGGCATTTTGAATAGTCCATCAGTTAATAGTGAAGTGGGTCGGAAATTGATTCGTTCCAAAGTGTTTAGTGGAAGTGAGTAAAGCTGTAAAGTAATAGTGTTTTGAGTTTGACATCCAGGATTAAATGGTGATGATTGCGAGAAAGAGGTATAAATGAGTGGAACATAAGGATAAGTTGTAACATCGGAGTGGAATGAAAGTCGAAAATAGTTAGTGGGTGAAAATTTTAAGAATAAGTCCTCGATATGGAGGTCATTGATGAGTGTTATGTTTAGACCGTGAGATGTCTGAGTATAGAATTGAACTGATTGAGTTGAAAAAGTTGAGATGGTTCAGTTAATGAAAAGAGTAACAGTGAGAGTAAATTATGAATATGATTAGTAGATAGAAAAATTAAGGAGAGTATTGTGGTTAAAGAACCTTAAAAGGTTAATCGGAAATATAAACATTTGTGAGGATCGTAAATTTCGTATCATGAGAGAAAGATATGGTTAGGAGTACCTAAGAAGAGGTAAAGACATGTGACAAGGAAAAATAAAACATATGAGTATAGAAGTTAATGTGAGTCGGAATCATAAGAAATGACAAAGTGCCCTGGAAACTAGAAAGGATGTGCTTCGGTGAAAGATAAGAAAACAACTAAATCATAAGAGTAGTAATAGTAATGGAAAGGACTAGTATGTCTGAGTATGGTTGAAACAGTGAGGACAGCGAAAAAAGTTAAGTGCTAAAGAAAGTGTGAAGATACATGAAAACGGTTAGAGTCTATTTTGGAAACAACTAGAGATTTTTGGGAACGACATTAGGTCAGAAAGATAGATGAAGATGAAAATGAGATGAAGTGAGACAAACAAATTGTAATGTGGTCGTTTATTATCGATGAATTGGTGAAAGTGGAACCGTAAGCCGTGAAGAGCTTAAAGTATTGCGAATTGAAGGTCGTGGCGCCATAAATGACAAGTGTAAAATGAGTATATGATGAATTACAGTGAGTGAAAAAGCAACAGTGGTTTAAGGAAATAGTGAAAGATATAATGAGTTAAGGGGTCAGATACCCGAAGTTATCAAGTTTGTGAAGGACTCAGTAATCATGGATACCACAGAAATGAGATTTTCGATTACACCCCGTGTTACGGGACCGTTAAGATGTAATTTTGCGGACAAAATTCTAAAAGGTGGGGTGATTATAACACCTCACAATTCTAAATTAAGTAACTAAAGTGTTAAGTGAGTGATTAAGTGAAGGATTAGTGAAAATCCCAAAGATTAGGCCAAAATGCAAAGAAAGGGCAAAACGGTAATTAGCCAACACGCAACCCTAGGAAGATAAAAATTGAGCAAAAGGTCTCAGATGATAAAAATAAGCCTGAAAATGGATTCAGAACGAAAAATTGAGTGGATAGGCAAGTTTCAGAAAAATCAGTGAATAGTGTTTTTCGCGGGTAAAAATACCACAGTCAGATTGCACCGTAAAACGTGCCAGTGGAATTTTGAACTCTAGGTTTCAAATATGAATTTTAAATGGTCCATAGAAATAAGAAATATGATTTCTGATAATATTTGATGAGTTTAAGTCAGTTTGTGGAAGCGTGCCAATGGCGCGCGCTGTAGCTTAAAGCAGTGTTTTTCCCGAACAACCGGAAAGCTCCGAATTTATCTGAGTGAGTATAATTAAAGGAGTTTAGTTAATATTAAAAATTAGAATTTCTAAATAAGTTTTAAATTTGTGGACATTTAGTGGTGATCGGTGGGAAATTCAGATGATTTTTAAATCGCGTGGGACCTGTTCCCACTTAAAATCACTTAAAGTACCTAGATTACACTATTCATCACCCTCCTCCCTCCCTTTCTCTCTCCTGGCAGCGCTCATGAACAGCCCCTCCCCTCCATTTTTTGTGAAAATTTTCCTTTGGCCATAACTTTAGCCATTTCTCCACCGAATTCAACGATTCTTGTCTTGAATCTTGATGGAAAACACCTTCTGAACCCATTGGTACCACTTTCAAGCCTTGAAATTGAGTGTGTGAGGAGATATATACCAATTAAGGCTGCGGTTTTCATGCAAAAAAGGGTGATTATGTTGATTTCAAATGCTCCAATGGTGGAGTATACTTAGGTGGAGCCATATACCGTACAATTGGGTGAGTTATTTCAACATTTCATTGGTTGAATTTTTAGTTTTGATTATGGACCCTAAAGAGGGATTGAAGTGACTGTTTATGATTTTGTGCCTAGTTAATACTGTTATATTATTGGTTTTGTTGCCACACTACTGGGATTATTCTCACCCCTTCGGGGCTGCTATTTTCCTAAATGGCAGGAGGACGTAAAAGCATTTGAAGGCATGATGTTTGCTGTTGCTTGCTGATGAATGGACTTGTACTGTTGCTGTTTGATTGATTGGATGACTGTAATGATTAATATTTTGGTACTCTTGGATGACTGTAGACTCTATCATCTCTATTTTATCTTGAACTTTTATGAACAGCGGCTATTTTGGAAAACCTTTGTGAAAGGAATTTTTGAAAGACTTATGTGCTGAAATTTTTACAGTGCACCTTACGGGTGGTGTTTTTATGAGCAAACGAACTCCGATTTACTATTATTTTATATGCACGCGAAGCCCTCAACGTGTTCCTTCTAAAACACTTGAAATATTTTTTTATCGTCCAAACAGAAGTTATAAGAACTATTGAAACGTCTTACGGATTTTTATATTGCTATGAAAATCTTTGTTGGCTCATGTGACGTTAACGACTCTAATTCCGCTTAGCAAACGACTCTCTTGGATGCATACAAGGGAGGGCGTTACAGGGATTTTGTGATATGTTGTGTTAGAGAGCTCAAATGGAAAATGTCTATTAGATGATAATATCTTAGAATGATGTATTAATGCTAGAAATGCAATGAAATGGAATTTTGAATTTTGTGTTAATGTGTTGTATGGTGAATTGTAGTGTGATCATATGATGATATGAAGTGATTGTGTGAGGTGTGGATCATAGGAATTGAGTGGAAAACCCTTGGTTGGGCCATACATGAATTCGGCCATTTAGGTATAAAGGAAGAAATGAGGTTTTGGAAAATTTTAGTGATGTGTTGTGTGTTGAAAAAGTCATTAGTTGGGTTGTGTGGTGATTGGCATGTGGAAGAATCAATGCAAAAATAATAAGTGTTGAAATTGGCCTAATGTGCCTAAAGTGAAATATTTCGCAAAACGTTGCGTAAAAGTCGTAAAACAGAAAAACGGCGATTGAACTAGCCTTTGGGTAACCTAAGTGAGTGTAATAAAATGAGAAAGAAAATTTAGAAAAATAAAACCTAAATTAAGACTAAGGTGGCCGAACCCTCCATGGTGTGAGGTGAGGATTTGACGTTTTCGCGTTTTGACGTATTTTGACTGAAACTGACGGTTATACATGGTTGTATAGGTTGCCGTACGTGGATTTAAAACTGGAACAGTGAAACAGTAAATTGCCCGTGGTCCTGGACCAAGTGGATTGAGGTAAGTGATGTGATTTACACATGTTTTTGTGAAATTCAAGTGTGGTTTAAAGTTCTAAGTGTGTGGAATTGACCTCTATGTAGGTATTCCTTGTGTATCAAGCTATAAGTGGAGTTTCTGCGGAGCACAATGAACGGATAAAAAGAAAGGTAACCTCTTAGTACTGGGGCTTGTTCCCCTTTTGTGTTCCACCTTGCTAGTTGATGGCAACGGTAGGAAGTGTGTATGAGTAGTGTAGAACAGCATGAGCATGCATGTGCATTATCACAGTGGGTACTTATGTACCAGATCTTTGGCCAGTAGATATTTTTAGCCTTCGGGCAAGTGTTTCCGGACTGCCACTGGATAGGTCTCCGAGAGGGAGTTCCAGTCGACCCAAGGTCGTGGTGTGTTATCCGGATAGGAGCACACTAGGTTGTCTCGGGTGTATATGGTTGGAAGGGGTACCTTGGTGGGTTGTTCTCTGAACACGCCAGGGGTAGTACCCATAGGCGTATAGCCGAGGACATGGCGTGGTATTGGTAGCTACCATCCCACATGTCGTAGTTGTTTTCTGATATTTCCCCCCTTTCTCTAAATCCCTTGCTTTATCCTGTTTTATAACAATGATGGTGTTTTATATTATTGATATACATCGAAGTGAACCATTGGGCAGAGTTTTCTCCAGAACCTCTTGGTTACTGAGATATATCCGTATATCTCACCCCCTCTCGGGGTATTTATTTCAGGATGTACCAGTGGATATGGAGCAGCGGGCAAGAAGCCCGCATGATGATGAGTGGAGTAGTGATGCATATTTTGTTTCAGTGTATCATATTTGTCATTTTAGTTATGAATTCATTTATTAAGTAAAGTTGTAATATGTGGATTATTGTACATTGAAGTTAAAGTTGTAAGTGTAATTGTAATTCAGTATTGTAAATATACCATGGATGTATGCTTTATTATGATGGAAAGGCTTTAGGCCTATTTTAGGTTTATGATTATCTGCATGATGATATATGCATGAAATTGAAAGTTAGTGATTGAAACTGTAAAAGATTTGAAAGTAAACTGCTTATGTTTTAAGTGTAAATTGGATTGGGTTGTAAGTGCCCCAAGGCGTTGTTGGTCCTTGTGTGTGCCACCCATTGGATTTTGCTGGATTTCAGGTATAATTGTAGTGTTAAACAGCTTATGCAAAATTGGGGATTTTAGGAAATACAAAGGAAACTCTGGCGAATTTTCTATAGAATTGGCAGTTTTTAGGTGAACTTCGGGAGAGCGTATCTCTCTCCACATTGGTCCGATTGGGACGTGCCATACGCCATTTTGAAGATTAAGATGTCCCCTACGTTGTGTCAAAATCCTAGAATCATTGGTGGTGTGCGCAGCCCATGGTGGCTGATGGCACATTCTGCCCTGTTTTGGACAGTACCAGTGGACAGATTCGGGTCTGTGTTGGGAAATTAATTCCCGCTTCGTTACTTGGTCAAATTAAGCATACGATATATCAAATCGAAGTTTATGGTGTCTAGTTTGTGGTGTAAAAGTTTGAGAGACAGTGGCCTTGTGGTTAGGTGCAAAATATTCTGCGAAGATTGGAGATTTTGGGCTGTTTTGGAGTTGGTGGGCAATGTTGTTTGTCCAACTTCAAACGGAGCTCACGAGCTCGAAATCGAGTGTGTGATAGCTTGTTAGAAAGGTGATTGAATAAGGAAAAAGGATAACCTGGAGTCTAGGTTTGGATTTTTGTTTTGTGTTCGCAGAAAAATAAATTAGTGAATCTGGTTAAGTTGGTAAAAACATAAAAGTGGGGAATTGGCTAAGTGGGTTTATGGGAACCCCTTAGTGTCTTATATGTAGTAAAATAAAGTGTATAAATAGTTTAAGTAAGTCTTCCGCTAGTGTTTCAGTTACGATCACAGATTTTAATCGGAAAAAGTTTATTCGCATTTTTATAAATGAATCGCTGTGATTGTAACTGCGCTTAATATCATAATTAATGTTAACAATACCGGTGTACAACGGGCTGTTACAAATATCTTTGTAACTCGCTTCTATAATTAATTTCTCTCACGATGAATATATATCTATCTATTTATATAGATTTTATTTAAAGAAGAATTTAAGACCAGAGAAGAATAATATAGTCAAGGAAATTTTTCTTATAACCTTATTTACCTCTTATCTTTTTTGACATATTAATCACTAGTCAGCATGAATATTAAGGATAATCTATTTCACATGTTGTACTGAATGTGATTAATATTCTCGATATGAGTTTCTTGATAATCTAAAATTTATCCGTATATCAAACGCCCCAAAACAAAAAATAAAATAAAAAGAGAAAAGGATATTGTAATAATCAATTAGGGTTACTACCAATATTACTACTAATCAATTTTATCGATTATGTTGATCCAATTGGTTATATTTATTTCTATCTTTATATGATTATAATTCCCCATATTTAATATTTTATATGAACATAATGTGAAAACATTAAATATGAGAAAACATAACCATACAAAGATGGAAATAAATATAATCATTAAATTCACATAAACGATTTAACGATAAAATTGATTCGTAGTAACATTGGAAGCTAATTGATTGTTATAATATCCTACCCCAATAAATTCTACTTAAAAGGAAAAAGATCCTCTGAATATGCTCTACGAATATCTTTGTAACTCGCTTCTATAATTAATCCCTCTCACGATTAATATATATCTATCTATCTATATAGGTTTTATTTAAAGAAGAATCTAAGACCAGAGACGAATAATATAGTGAAGACAATTTCTCTTATAACCTTATTTACCTCTTATGTTTTTTGATATATTAGTCACTAGTCAGCATGAATATTAAGGATAATCTATTTCACATGTTGTACTGAATATGAGTAATTAATATTCTCGATATGAGTTTCTTCATAATCAAAAATTTATCTGTATATCAAACGTCCCAAAATAAAAAATAAAATAAAAAGAGAAAGGATATTGTAATAATCAATTAGGGTTACTACCAATATTACTACCAATCAATTTCATCGATTATAGTGATCCAATTGGTTATATTTATTTCTATCTTTATATGATTATAATTTCCCATATTTAATATTTTATATGAACATAATGTGAAAATATTAAATATGAGGAATCATAACCATACAAAGATGGAAATAAATATAATCATTAAATTCACATAAACGATTTAACGATAAAATTGATTCGTAGTAACATTGGTAGCTAATTGATTGTTATAATATCCTACCCCAATAAGTTCTTCTTAAAAGGAAAAATATCCTCTGAATATGCTCCACGAATATCTTTGTAACTCGCTTCTATAATTAATTCCTCGCACGATGAATATATATATCTATCTATCTATATAGGTTTTATTTAAAGAAGAATTTAACACCAGAGACGAATAATATAGTCAAGACAACTTCTCTTATAACCTTATTTACCTCTTATCTTTTTTGATATATTAGTCAATAGTCAGCATGAATATTAAGGATAATCTATTTCACATGTTGTACTAAATGTGAGTAATTAATATTCTCGATATGAGTTTCTTGATAATCTAAAATTATTCGTATATCAAACGCCCCAAAACAAAAAATAAATAAAAAAGAGAAAGGATATTTTAATAATCAATTAGGGTTACTACCAATATTACTGCCAATCAATTTCATCTATTATATCGATCCAATTGGTTATATTTATTTCTAACTTTATATGATTATATTTCCCCATATTTAATATATTAGTACAAACATAATGTGAAAACATTAAATATGAGGAATCATAACCTTACAAAGATGGAAATAAATATAATCATTAAATTCACATAAACGATTTAATGATAAAATTGATTTGTAATAACATTGGAAGCTAATTGATTGTTATAAGTTCCTACCCCAATAAAGTCTTCTTAAAAGGAAAAATCTCTTCCGAATATGCTCCACGAATATCGTTGTAACTCGCTTCTATAATTAATTCCTCTCACGATGAATATATATCTATCTATCTATATAGATTTTATTTAAAGAAGAATTTAAGACAAGAGAAGAATCATATAATCAAGGAAATTTCTCTTATAACCTTATTTACCTCTTACCTTTTTTGATATATTAGTCACTAGTTAGCATGAATATTAAGGATAATCTATTTCACATGTTGTACTGAATGTGAGTAATTAATATTCTCGATATGAGTTTCTTGATAATCTAAAATTTATCCTTATATCAAACGCCCCAAAACAAAAATTAAAATAAAAAGAGAAAGGATATTGTAATAATCAATTAGGGTTACTACCAATATTACTACCAATCAATTTCATCGATTATGTTGATCAAATTGGTTATATTTATTTCTATCTTTATATGATTATAATTCCCCATATTTAATATTTTATATGAACATAATGTGAAAACATTAAATATGAGGAATCATAACTACACAAAGATGGAAATAAATATGATCATTAAATTCACATAAACGATTTAACGATAAAATTGATTTGTAGTAACATTGGAAGCTAATTGATTGTTATAATGTCCTACCCCAAGAAATTCTTCTTAAAAGGAAAAAGCTGCCTCGAATATGCTCCACCAATATCTTTGTAACTCGCTTCTATAATTAATTCCTCTCACGATGAATATATATCTATCTATCTATATAGGTTTTATTTAAAGAAGATTTTAAGACCAGAGACGAAAAATATAGTCAAAACAATTTCTCTTATAACCTTATTTACCTCTTATCTTTTTTGATATATTAGTCACTAGTCAGCATGAATATTAAGGATAATCTATTTCACATGTACTGAATGTGAGTAATTAATATTCTCGATTTGAGTTTCTTGATAATCTAAAATTTATCCATATATCAAAGTCCCAAAACAAAAACAAAAAACAAAAAAGAGAAGGGATATTGTAATAATCAATTAGGGTTACTACCAATATTACTACCAATCAATTTCATCGATTATTTTGATACAATTGGTTATATTTATTTCCAATTTTATTTGATTATAATTACCCATATTTAATATTTTATATAAACATAATGTGAAAACATTAAATATGAGGAATCATAACCATACAAAGATGGAAATAAATATAATCATTAAATTCACATAAACTTTTTAACGATAAAATTGATTTGTAAAAACATTGGAAGCTAATTGATTGTTATAATGTCCTACCCCAATAAATTCTTCTTAAAAGGAAAAATCTCCTCCGAATATGTTCCACGAATATCTTTGTAACTCGCTTCTATAATTAATTCCTCTCACGATGAATATATATTTATCTATCAATATAGATTTTATTTAAAGAAGAATTTAAGACCAGAGAAGAATAATATAGTTAAGGAAATTTCTCTTATAACCTTATTTACCTATTATCTTTTTTGATATATTAGTCACTAGTCAGCATGAATATTAAGGATAATCTAGTTCACATGTTGTGCTGAAGGTGAGTAATTAATATTCTCGATATGTGTTTCTTGATAATCTAAAATTTATCCGCATATCAAACACCAAAAACAAAAATAAAATAAAAAGAGAAAGGATATTGTAATAATCAATTAGGGTTACTACCAATATTACTACCAATCAATTTCATCGATTATTTTGATCCAATTGGTTATATTTATTTCTATCTTTATATGATTATAATTCCCCATATTTAATATTTTATATGAACATAAAGTGAAAACATTAAATATGAGGAATCATACCATATAAAGACGGAAATAAATATAATCGTTAAATTCACATAAACTTTTTAACGATAAAATTGATTTGTAATAACATTGGAAGCTAATTGGTTGTTATAATGTCCTACCCCAATAAATTCTTCTTAAAAGGAAAAATCTCCTCCGAATATGCTCTACGAATATCTTTGTAACTCGCTTCTATAATTAATTCCTCTCACGATGAATATATATCTATCTATCAATATAGATTTTTTTTAAAGAAGAATTTAAGACCAGAGAAGAATAATATAGTCAAGGCAATTTCTCTTATAACCTTATTTACCTCTTATCTTTTTTGATATATTAGTCACTAGTCAGCATGAATATTAAGGATAATCTATTTCACATGTTGTACTGAATGTGAGTAATTAATATTCTCGATATGGGTTTCTTGATAATCTCAAATTTATCCGTATATCAAACGCACCAAAACAAAAAATAAAATAAAAAGAGAAAGGATATTGTAATAATAAATTACGGTTACTACCAATATTACTACCAATCAATTTCATCGATTATGTTGATCCAATTGGTTATATTTATTTTTATCATTATATGATTATAATTCCCCATATTTAATATTTTATATGAACATAATGTGAAAACATCAAATATGAGTAATCATAACCATACAAAGATGGAAATAAATATAATCATTAAATTCATATAAACGATTTAACGATAAAATTGATTCGTAGTAACATTGGAAGCTAATTGATTGTTATAATGTCCTACCCCAATAAATTCTTCTTAAAAGGAAAAAGATCCTCTGAATATGCTCCACAAATATCTTTGTAACTCGCTTCTATAATTAATTTCTCTCACGATGAATATATATATAACACCTCGCAATTTTAAATTAAGTATTAAAATATGAAAAGAGTGATTAAGTGAAGAAGTAGTGAAAATCCTAAATATTAGGCCAAAATACAAAGAAAGGGCAAAACGGTAATTAGCCATGCACACAACCCTAGGAAGATAAAAATTGAGTAGAAGGTCTCAGATGGTAAAAATAACCATGGAAATGGATTCAGAACGGAAAATTGAGTGGATAGACAAGTTTCAGAAAAATCAGTGAATAGTGTTTTTCGCGGGTAAAAATACCGCAGTAAAATTGCACCGTAAAACGTGCCAGTTGAGTTTTGAGCTCTAGGTTTTAAATATGAGTTATAAATGATTTATGGAGTTAGGAAATATGAATTTTGATAAATTTTCATGGAAATAGCTTAAAACAGTGTTTTCTCCGAATAATCGGAAAAATCCGGATTCATCTGATCAAGTATAATTAAAGGATATTAGTTAATGTTAAAAATTAGATTTTCTAAATAAGTTTTGAATTTTCGGACATTTAGTGAAATCGGAGAGAAATTCGGATGAGTTTTAAATCGCGTGGGACCCACCCACTTAAAAGTCACTTAAGTCCACCTCACCTAAGCATTATTCATCATCTCCCCACCTTTCCCTCTCTCCTCATGCAGCGCGCACAACCCTCTTTTCCCCCCTCACTATGCAAGCTTTTCTTCTCTTCCTAACTCAACCATTTCTCAACCAAATTCAACAAAGTTTGTCTTGAATCTTGATGGAAAACAACTTCTAAACCCATTGGTACCACTCTTGAGCCTTGAAATCGTGTGTGTGAGGAGATCTGGCCCCATTTCAGTTGCGGTTTTGTGAGAATTTTTGGTGTTCATGAAGCTTTTTCATGCTCCAATGGTGGAGTATGCTTAGGAGGAGCCATATACCTTGCATTTGGGTGAGTTATTTCAACATTTCATTGGTTGATTTTTGAATTTGGATTATGGACCCTAAAGAGGGATTTTGTGATGTGTTGTGTTAGAGAGCTCAAATGGAAAATGTCTATTAGAGGATAATGCCTTAGAATGATGTATTAAAGCTAGAAATGTTATGAAAACTTTTGGTGAAAAATGTTGATTTTTAACTGAGTAATATTTTGAGGTGTCAAGACTTTGAACTTTGAAAATGTGTTAGGAGTGTATTGGTGAGTGGTTGTATGATTTTATGATGATATAATAGGATGATATGAGGTGTGGAGTGGTTAAAATTGATGGAAATTCATTGGATATGAACTAGTGAGAATTCGGCCATTTGAGGAAAATTGGGGAATGGATATTTTGGAAAATTTTGAGTGATGTGTTATGTGTTAAAAAGGCAATTAGAGGGGTTGTGTGGTGGTGGGCAAGTGGAAGAATCAATGTAAAATGATAAGTGGTGTAATTGACATAAAAGAACCTAGAGTGAAATATTTCGCAAAACGATGCGTAAAAGTCGTACAACAGAAAAACGACGATTGAACTAGCCTTTTAAGAACCTAAGGAAGTGTAATAAAATAAGAAAGAAAATTTAGAAAAATAAATCCTAAAATAACACTATGTTGGCCGAACCATCCAAGGGGTGGGGAGGATTTTTGACGTTTTCGCTTTTTGTAGTAATTTGACGTAAACTGACGGCTATACATGGTTGTATAGGTTACCGTACTTGGATTTAAAACCGGAACAGTGAAACAGTGGACTGCCCTTGGTCCTGGACCAAGTGAATTGAGGTAAGTGAATTGGTTAACACATGTATAATTGTGAAATTTCATGTGTTATTGGATTTCTAAGTGATTGGGAATGTCCTCTTCGTAGGCATTCCTTGTGTACCAAGCTGTGAGTTAAGCTGCTACGGAGCTTAGTGGAAAAGTATAAGGTAACCTCTTGGTACTGGGGTGATATGCGATGAGCATATGAGGAATTTTAAGACAAAAAGAGGAAGAATGTGACTCAATCTAATGCAAGAAAGGCAAAATAACTGTTAAATTTGTCCAATATCTGAATATCAGGTGTTATACTGATTTTGTGTTGATTTCACAGGAAAAATGCACAAATTGAATTCAAAAGGGACAAAGCAAAACTATAAGCCCACGCTACCAGCGCGGGAATGGCGCTTGTAGCGTGAAGACTCAAATTGGACAGAAGCCCCCGCGCTGTGAGCGTGAGGACCGCACTTGCAGCGCGGGGAAGAAAAATTTGGCAGAGGCTCCCATGCCCATATTGCAGGAACCACGCTGCCAGCGTGGGAGGCGCGAACATTTTAGAATTTGAAGATTTGAATTTGGGGAGCATTAGGTCAAGTCTCTTATAAATAGAGACTCAACCTTGAGGAAAAATATACACAAAGTCCTGGAGGCAGATCCGGCAAGGAGGAGTTCTTCGTGTTCGTTGTTCGTCGTTCCGTTCTTGTATTTTTCTTTCTCTTTTAATTAAAGTTTATGTTGAATCTTAGATCAGCGATCATGATGTTGATTGGCTAGATCTATTTACTGTAGTCAGGGTCATGATCCCTTTGTGAACAATTGGTACGAAGGATTGAATCACTCTGTGTTGATTTTAATATACTTCATCTTTATCTTGTGCGTATTGATATTATTTCTGTTAGATCTGATCAACCTAATAGGGGATGATATTCTGGGGATTAGGGTTTGCAATAGGAATGTTGGATTTCTGATTCTGAAAGGAGATAAAGATGACGATTTATACATGTTCTAGGGATAGACTTGTATAAATCGCAGTCGTTGGATTTATCTGTGTAATGCTTAATTTCATGCGGGATTACTAATGGATTAGGGTTCCAATTGCATTAAAGGGTTAGATCACCAAGGGATTGGGATCTAACTAATTATTCTTAAGATGATAATTTGTCTGAGTTATTAACTTCAATGAATATTGTGAATCAATCAAGAGTAAAAATTGAGATCATTTGGTGAATGTACCCTGGCTGCAGTGTTTTCTCATATATTTTACAAAAACATTCATTTACGTTCTTAATTTATTCCTTTAACAAAAATCTAAAAACAAGTCTTTTACTTTTCTTATCATTTAATTTAATTTACAATATTTGTCAACAACAATCGATTCATCCAACTTAAGAGGACTGGTTATCATAGTAATTGTTTTACAATCCCTGTGGAGACGATCTTACTCACTACTTTATTACTTGGAACGATCGGTATACTTGCCGAGTTCGCAACAAGTTTTTGGCGCCGTTGCCGGGGATTGAAAACTCAATATTACAAATAACCATTGATTCTTGAGATTGGATTCTTATTTTTATTTTTATTCTTTTTATCTTGTTTTGTTTTGTTCAGGTGCTACTAATAAATTTTCCTGAGTTTTATGCGAGGCAGACTTCCGCCTAAGGACTTTGTAATTGATTCTGAAATTGCAAGGACCGAAAAGCAACTAAGGAAGGCTGCTAGACAGATCATTTGGGAAGATTCTAAGGACATACCTTTACAACCAACTCAAGTGATGGCAGAAAACAACAATGCTGGTCATGGTATAGGAGGAAATGCAAACAATCAAGCTCCAATACTGTTGAATACGATTATGACTCCAGTATTCAACAGAGCTAACTCAAGCATAGTGAGACCAAATATGGAGGCCAACAACTTTGAGTTGAAGCCATCATTGATTTCTTTGGTGGAGAGGGTTCAATTTTCTGGTGCTGATGATGAGGATCCTCATGAATTCATAGACCGATTTCTGATGGTCTGTGATACTACTAAGCACAACGGAGTATCTACCGATGCTATCAGGCTCCGGTTATTTCCTTTTGCTGTTAAAGGAAAAGCGCTGCGATGGATTGAAAGGAAGCCCGCAAATAGCATCCTTACATGGGAAGATTTGTCCAGCAAATTCTTTGCTCATTTCTTTTCCATGGAGAAATATAATCAGCTGGTGATTGAGATCACAAATTTTCGCCAGCTAGAAGGAGAATCACTTTGTGCAACATGAAACAGATTTCAGGAACTTAACAGAAAGTGTTCACATTATGAAGGAGATGATGATAGAAAAGTGGCAATATTCTTCAATGGAATCACTCATGAAACAAGGATGATAATAAATAGCGCAGCTGGAGGTTCAATCCGGGAGAGTACATCCGAGCAGGCTATTGATTTGATCAAAAAGCTTGCACGGAATGAGAATGAGAGTGTACTAGCTCCCATAAAAAGAGCAGTGATAAAGCCAGCAGACAATGATGTTATATCATTGTCTAAAAAGTTTGACAGCTTGAGTGAGAAATTTGACAAGTTTCAAGTGTCAAAGGTTCAAACAACTCCTCTGGTTTGTGATAAGTGCCAAGAAAGTCATGAATCCAGTGAATGTCCTAATCCATTGTCAGAAGATTCGCCTCAACAATTGCAGATGAATGGGATTTTGTATGATTGGCGTCCTCCACAACAAAACTTCCAGCAAAATCAGAATTTCCCTAGTGGTAACAACAATTTTCAGCGGAGGACTCATGGAGCTGGTATGGATTTCAAATCCAACAATACCAACAATTATGCTCAATCTTCATAGAATCAACAAAGAGAGCCAGCTGAGTGGGAAAAAGCTTTTGCTCAAATGGCTAAGGCTTCTAATGAGATAGCTCAACATACCAATGCTTTCATGGAGGAGACTAGAGCCAACAATAAAAATACAAATGCTTCCATTAAGAACCTGGAGAATCAGATAGGCCAACTGGCCAAGCAATTTACAGAAAGAATTCCAGGTACCTTTCCAAGCAATACAGTTATCAATCCAAAGGATGACTGTATGGCTATTACCACAATAAGCGGTAAAGTGTTGACAGTTCCAACAAAACCAACAGTAAATATGGAAGACAAAACAAAGGGAAAGGAGGAACAGAATAAGGAAGCAGTTGAACCAAAGATTGCGGTAAGTGTGCACGAAAGGGAAAGGGAAGTTGTGGTTGAGAAAGAACAGGTTGAAGAGCAGCCAGTTGTGGCAAAGAAAAAGCATGAGTTAAGCTATGAATATGTGATGTCTAAGGCACCCTACCCAGAAAGATTCAAGAAGGGGGCCTATAACAAACATTATGATAGATTCTTGGACATTTTCAAGAAACTACACATCAATATTCCTTTTGCTGAAGCTCTAGCAAATATGCCTGGATATGCAAAATTTATGAAGGATCTTTTATCCATAAAGCAGAAGCTACAAGAATGCCAAACTGTAACACTCACTGAGGAGTGCAGTGCTTTTATTTAGCAAAAGATTCCAGATAAGCTTAGTGATCCGGGGAGTTTTAATATCCCTATTTCTATTGGTGATATTGGCATTGGAACAGCCTTATGTGATCTTGGGGCTAGTATTAATTTGATGCCTTTCTCAGTGTATAAATCTATGGGGATTGAAGAATTGAAGCCTACCGAGGTATCTCTCCAACTGGCTGATAGATCTGTGAGGAAACCTAATGGGATTATAGAAGATATTCTTGTCAAGGTTGATAAGTTTATCTTTCCTGCGGACTTTGTGGTGTTAGATATGGGAGAAGGAAGTGAGAAGCCCATGCTCTTAGGAAGACCCTTTTTGGCTACAGCCCGTGCTTTAATTGATGTTGAACAAGGGATGATCAAACTGAGAATGAATGATGAGGAGATCATCTACAATGTTTCAGAAGTTATGAAGAGACCTGCTGAGAATAATGATTGTTTCCAGGTTGATTCTTTTCATGAAACCGTTCAACACAAGAAGGAGCGTCCTCAAGAGATTGACTATGAGTTGAGAGCTCGTGATCATGTGCCCTTTGAAAAAGAAGGAATTGCTGTGGAGGTACTAAAAGAAAAAGCTGAAGATGTAGAGGTTGGTGCCCCTAAGGTTGAACTGAAACCATTGCCCGACACTTTGAAGTTTGTGTTCTTGGGAGATGGTGATACTTATCCAGTAATAATCAACAAAGACCTCTCTTCAGACCAAGAAAATGAGCTAGTTGAAATTTTGAAAGCTCACAAGACCGCTATAGGATGGTCTATTACTGATTTGAAGGGCATAAATCCTTCTTTTTGTACACATAAGATTCTCATGGAAGATGATATCAAACCCGTGAGACAACCACAAAGAAGATTAAACCCAACAATGAAGGAGGTGGTGAGAAAGGAAGTTGTAAAGCTTCTTGATGCAGGAATGATTTACCCAATTTCTGATGTTGCTTGGTGTAAGAACCTGCACCGCTAATTAAGGTAATTAGTGAATTAATTATGATAAATGACTCCATAATTGACCTTAATAATTAATATTGGGCTTAAATAATTATATTGAGTGAGTAAAAATGCTGAAAGTCGCTTTTCGGAAGAAAAGCGCAGATACGGGTTCTGCTACCCGGTATAAATGCGTACCTGAAAAGTATCCCGGAAAATTATAACGAATGCATGATAATTACTAGAATATTATGTAGGACTTGTAAAACAAGTTTCAAGTCAAAATAATGTAATCTGATGCCAGAACTGATACTGGCTATGGAAAAGCACGTACCGGAAAGGTGCTCCGAAAAATAAAATAAAAATATGACAAATCTTAGAAAAATGTCTTGGTCTAGATTCCAAAGTTTGGGATCTAGATATTTTGCGTTGCTATTAAGGCTAATACTGCGCTTAAATGACCAATTGCCTATATATTCATTAGTTTGGGCACAAAACCCTAAAAAAACTAACTTGTGTACGTGGGTTTTCTTGGAGGGGGCTGAGCATATTCTGCTCTTGGTTCTTCTTCTCCATTCCTTGAGCCAAGTTACCTCTTTTCTTGATTTATCTTCACCTTTCTCCTTGTAAACACTTGTGAGGGACCTTGTGAGGGTGAAAGGGAGCTGTGTGTGTGATCATTCAGTTTCTGTATTGAGTGAGGAGGGGGCTGTTTTGTGTTGTTGGGTGGTATGAGCATGGTGTGAGCATTCTTGTTGTTTAAAGAAGCAACCTTTGGGTAGAAAGATCAAGTCTTGAACACCATTTTTGTACACCTTTGTGTGGCCTGAGTTGAGGAGCTGTTGGAGAGCTCCAAGAGCATACTTTACTCTTTTTTGAGCTTTGGTAAGTTTCCTCACCTTTGACCTTAAGTTGTGATGCTTAAAGTTGATGTCTTGGCCATGTTTAATGAGTAAACAAGAAGGTATAATGATAATGAACCTAAAATGGATTAAAGATGCATGCTTTAACATGTACATGTGTTAAAAGTTGAATCTTTGGACTGGATATTCACGAAATGCAGAAACTGCATTCTGTCATGAGATATCCGGATATTTGTCGAACAGATATCCGGATATCAGTATCCGGATATGGTATCCGGATATGGTATATGGATATTCATATTCGGATGAGGGATCTGGATATCCGGATATGGTATATCTGGATATGGCCAGTGTGATATCCGGATATTGCATATCCGGATATGTCCCTTGCAATATCCGGATATCCTGGGATTTCGCAGAACAGTAGCTGTGTTGTGTGAACAGTAAGCTATTGGCGGTTTGTGGACCCTAGATTAAGGAAGTTGAACTTCTGTAATTAATAAACTAAGTCAGAATCACATGATTAAGGGCTTATGGCTTTGTTGGAAGCCTTAAGACGTAAAACGTAAAGGAAAGGCGTAGTCTTTAACTTGTATGCTTGTGTTGCATAATTAATGATGTATTATTGGTCCATATCAGATTGTGATACTGCTGTGTTTGGACTTGAGAGTGGTTGGACTCTTGGCTTGGATAGCTAGCTTGCAAGGTAAGCTTTCGTGTCCTCGGTTTAGCCATTTTGTGGTTCCACCATGTCCCATGGGGATGTGGTTTATGCATGCTGTGTTACATGCTTTAATGTTTTGGAAATGCTGATGAGCTATTATATGCAATGTGCTTTTATGATATGCATGTGGTGTCCACCTATACGGTAAGCCTGAGTATGTAGTACATACAAGATGGTGAGGCTGTGGGTGAGGTGCAAGCGGTGTTCCTTGTACTCATGTGGGTTTAGACGTATTCCTGCATTTCTCTGGCCAGTAGATTTGATAAACACACATGGCATGATTATCTGCTGCATTGCATAGTTTTGGAACTTATATTGTAAATACTGTTTTTGAACTTATATTACACATGTAAGTGAGCTTGGGGTGGAAGATCCTTGATGACCCATTGTCTTACTGAGATTTCTTGTTTAGAGATCTCACCCCACGTTTGGGGACGCTTATTTCAGGATCAGGTAATGTTGAGGGCTCAGGTGGCAGGAGGCCAGAGCTGAGTTGATTTTTATGCTGACATGCTGGATGTTGACTGTTGTTTATGTTTTACCGCTTTGATTATGGTATTATGCTGAGACTGTTGTTGGGCATTGTGCCTTATTTGGTGAGCATGGGGTTTGTCCATGCCACATGTTTTTGTTATTATCTACTTAGTTAAAGTTGTAATTAAAGTATCAGGATTTTGACCCAGGCTATGTGTTGTAGTCCTGTGGCTTTAGATACTCACTTATTATTTATATATGAGGTATTTCAGTTAGTTGTCTTGCAATCTACATACAGGCAGTATTTTATGAAATTGATTAAGTAATCAAGTTGGTTAAGTTTAATGACGTCATAATTGAATTAAAGAAAAAGTTATTCCGCAAATTTAATTAAGCATGGCTTAATACGATAGTATGTTAACAATCCGGGTTAACACGGGCTGTTACACTTGGGTAAGCCCAGTTCAAACAGTACCAAAGAAGGGTGGTGTGACAGTAGTTACAAATGCACAGCAAGAGTTGATCCCAACCAGAACTATCCCAGGTTGGAGAATGTGTGTAGACTACCGAAGGTTGAACACAGCTGCTCGGAAAGATCATTTTCCACTACCTTTTATTGATCAAATGCTGGAGAGACTAGCGGGCCACTCTTATTGTTGCTTCTTGGATGGTTATTCAGGCTACAACCAAATACCTGTAGCTCCTGAAGACCAGGAAAAGACAGCTTTCACTTGTCCATTTGGAGTCTTCGCATACAGAAGAATGTTGTTCGGCCTCTGCAATGCACCTGCCACTTTCCAAAGGTGTATGCTCTCTATCTTTTCTGATATGGTAGATAAATGTTTAGAGGTATTTATGGATGACTTCTTTGTTTTTGGTTCAAGCTTTGATTCTTGTTTGAATAATTTGTCTAAAGTTTTAAAGAGATGTAATGAGACTAACCTTGTTCTGAATTGGGAAAAGTGCCATTTTATGGTAAATGAAGATATAGTACTGGGACATAAAATATCTAATGCTGGGATCGAAGTTGATAAAGCAAAATTGATGTTAATTGAACAACTTCCCATTCCCGTGAATGTAAATGCTGTTAGGAGTTTCCTAGGACATGCAGGTTTTTACAGGCGGTTCATCAAGGATTTCTTCAAGATTGCTAAACCATTGAGCCAACTCTTGATGAAAGACTCCGAGTTTGTGTTTGATGATGCATGTTGTAACAGCCCGTGTTAACCCGGATTGTTAACATACTATCGTATTAAGCCACGCTTAATTAAAATACGGAATAACTTTTTCTTTAATTCAATTATGACGTCATTAATCTTAGCCAACTTCATTACTTAATCAATTTCATAAAATAATGCCTGTATGTAAATTACAAGACAACTAACTGAAATACCTTATATATAGATATAATGTGAGTATCTAAAGCCACAGGACTACAACACATAGCCTGGGTCAAAATCCTGATACTTTAATTACGACTTTAACTAAGTAGATAAAAACAAATCCATGTGGAATGGACAAACCCCATGCTCACCAAATAAGGCAACAATGCCCAACAACAGTCTCAACATAATCATAACAGAAAACATAGACAGCAGTCAAATAATCAGCATCCATCATGTCAGCAAAATGCAGATAAGTCTAACTCAGCTCTGGCCTCCTGCCACCTGAGCCCTCAACATTACCTGAACCTGAAATAAGCGTCCCCAAACGTGGGGTGAGATCTCTAAACAAGAAATCTCAGTAAGACAAGGGGTCCTCAAGGATCTTCCACCCCAAGCTCACTTACATGTATAATATAAGTTCAAAAACAGTATTTACAATATAAGTTCCAAAACTATGCAATGCAGCAGATAATCATGCCATGTGTGTTTATCAAATCTACTGGCCAGAGAAATGCAGGAATACGTCTAAACCCACATGAGTACAAGGAACACCGCCTGCACCTCACCCACAGCCTCACCATCTTGTATGTACTACATACTCAGGCTTACCGTATAGGTGGACACCACATGCATATCATAAAAGCACATTGCATATAATAGCTCAACAGTATTTCCCAAAACATCAAAGCATGTAACACAGCATGCATAAACCACATCCCCAAGGGACATGGTGGAACCACAAAATGGCTAAACCGAGGACACGAAAGCTTACCTTGCAAGCTAGCTATCCAAGCCAAGAATCCAACCACTCTCAAGTCCAAACGCAGTAGTATCACAATCTGATATGGACCAAATCATTAATTATGCATCACAAGCATATAACTTAAAAACTACGCCTTTCCTTTACGTTTTACGTCTTAAGGCTTCCAACAAAGCCATAAGCCCTTAATCATGTGATTCTGACTTAGTTCCTTAATTATAGAAGTTCAACTTCCTTAATCTAGGGTCCACAAACCCCCAATAGCTTACTGTTTACACAGCACAACTACTGTTCTGCGAAATCCCAGGATATCCGGATATACAGGAGACATATCCGGATATGCCATATCCGGATATCACACTGGCCATATCCGGATATACCTTATCCGGATACCCAGTCCCCACATCCGAATATGAATATCCGGATACCATATCCGGATATGAATATCCGGATACCATATCCGGATACTGATATCCGGATATTTGCTCGACAAATATCCGGATATCTCACGACAGAATGCAGTTTCTGCATTTCGTGAATATCCAGTCCAAAGATCCCACTTTTAACCGATTATAGACACTTGAACATGAATTTCTAGGTGTGTTTAACCTATCCCACCCTTAAGTTATCAACTTAGTTACATACATGCATCAAGGTCCCGTTTTTAAGCATAAAAACACAAGTTCTAAGGTGATGATCATACCACAAGCCAAAAGCAGGGTAGATGATGCTCTTGGAGCTCACAAAACAGCTCCCAAAAACTGCCTTCCCATAGTGCACGAAAATGCACACCAAGATGAGTCCTTTCTTCTCAAAGGTGGCTTCTTGGAGCTCCTACAACCAAAGAGAAGCTCACAACATCCACTCAACACCACACAGCCCCCAAAACAGCTTCCTCACAGCAACTACAACTCAGGGAAGAGCACTCACCGTCTCCACCAAGCTCACACACCCTCAACCAAGTGTCTAGAAGGTGAAATAAGAAGGAAAGATGAAGACTTTGCATAAAACAAGCAAAGAAGGCTGAAGAAAGGTGGTGGCAGCAAATGGCCTCAAGTTTCCTACGTAGGTGGCTGCACAATGCCCTAGAAATTTGTGCAACTAATGTATAAATAGGCATTTAAGCCTTAATGCGCAGTATTAGCCTTAATAGCAACGCAAAAGATCTTGATCCCAAACCTTGGAATCTAGACCTACACATTTTTCTAAGATTTCTCATATTTTTATTTTATTTTTCGGAGGACCTTTCCGGTACGCGCTTTTCCATAGCCAGTATCAGTTCTGGCATCAGATTACATTATTTTGACTTGAAACTTGTTTTACAAGTCCTACATAATATTCTAGTAATTATCATGCATTCGTTATAATTTTCTGGGATACTTTTCCGGTACGCATTTATACCGGGTAGCAGAACCAGTATCTGCGCTTTTCTTCCGAAAAGCGACTTTCATCATTTTTACTCATTCGATATAATTATTTAAGCCAAATAATAATTATTAAGGTCAATTATGGAATCATTTCCTAATTATCATAATTAATTCACTAATTACCTTAATTAGCGGTGCGGGTTCTTACATTCACCCCACCTTTTTAAGGATTTTGTCCTCAAAATCAGAAACATACCTGTCTCGAAAGTCGGGATACTGTCGGAGAAGCTCATCCTCTCGCTCCCACGTGCACTCCTCGGGACTACGCCCAGTCAATTGCACCTTGACCATCAGAATGACCTTTCTTCTAAGTTGTTTCTCGCCTCGATCGAGAATCTTGAGTGGTCCGAGGGAGTCTTTAGGTTCTCCCAAACCTCCACATCATCCGGCTGCACCACGTGCGAAGGATCTGCTATGTACCTCTGAAGCTGAGACACGTGAAACACGTCGTGAATGTTGGCTAGGTTCGGAGGTAAGGCAAGTCGATAGGCAACTGGTCCTACTCTACCAAGGATCTGGTAGGGCCCAATGAATCGCGGGCTCAACTTCCTCACTCCGAGTGCCCGTCCAACACCGGTGACAGGTGAAAGTCTCACAAACACGTGCTCACCCTCACTGAACTCCAGTGGTCGATGCTTGACATCATAGTAGCTTTTCTGGCGATTCTGTGCCTGCTTCAACTTTTCTCTGATCATCTGGATCTGCTGGGTAGTATCTTGGACAAAGTCCAAGCCAAATAGCTCTTTGTCTCCAACCTCAGACCAGCAGGTAGGAGTCCGACACCTCCTACAATACAACGCCTCGTAGGGTGCCATGCCCAGACTAGCGTGAAAACTGTTGTTGTACGAGAATTCTACCAACGGAAGGTACCTATCCTGTAAGAACCCGCACCGCTAATTAAGGTAATTAGTGAATTAATTATGATAATTAGGAAATAATTCCATAATTGACCCTAATAATTATTATAAGGCTTTAATAATTATAATTAGTGGGTAAGAATGCTGAAAGTCGCTTTTCGGAAGAAAAGCGCAGATACCGGTTCAGCTACCCGGTATAAATGCGTACCGGAAAAGTATCCCGGAAAATTGTAACGAATGCATGATAATTACTAGAATATTATTTAGGACTTGTAAAACAAGTTTCAAGTCAAAATAACGTAATCTGATGCCAGAACTGATACTGGCTATGGAAAAGCGCGTACCGGAAAGGTGCTCCGAAAAATAAAATAAAAATATGAAAAATCTTAGAAAAATGTGTAGGTCTAGATTCCAAAGTTTGGGATCAAGATCTTTTACTTTGCTATTAAGGCTAATACTGCGCGTTAAGTGGCCTTGTGCCTATAAATAGACATACTAAGGCACAAAACCCTAGGCATGCCCATATTGAACGTGAGAGGCTGCTGCTTCTGAGTGCTTGGCACTATTTCATTTCCTTCTTTCACCATTGGTGACCTTGGTGACCTTTCTTTCTCAATCTTCTTCACCATTCCTTCTTCCAATCAACTAGAGTGTGTCTTGTGTGAGTGAAGTGCAACCTTTTCTGAGTTGTGGTGCTGGGTGAGGGGTGTTTAGTGGGCTGTGGTGTTGTCTCCATGGTTATGAGCCATTGTTCATGCCATTAGAGGCTTTAAGAAGCCTCCTTTGGTGCCAAGAACCAACCTTTGGTGTGGCATTTTCGTGTCCTTGGGTGTGCTGGACTTGTGAGCAGCATTGGGAGCTCCATAGGCACTTTGAACTACTGACTAAGCTTTGGGGTAAGTCACCTTAACTTGATCATGTGTTTTTGTGGCCTAAAGGTGGTATCTTGGTATGTTAATGGGTTTAACATGTAACCAACACGTAAGTGAACTTGTATATGCTTAAAAATGGATCCTTTAACGTGTACATGTGTTAAAAGTTGAATCTTTGGGTTGGATATTCACGAAATGCAGAAACTGCATTCTGTCGTGAGATATCCGGATATTTGTCGAACAGATATCCGGATATCAGTATCCGGATATGGTATCCGGATATGGTATCCGGATATCCATATTCGGATGTGGGACCTGGGTATCCGGATATGGCCAGTGTGATATCCGGATATGGCATATCCGGATATGTTCCCTGTGATATCCGGATATCCTGGGATTTCGCAGAACAGTAGCTGTGTTGTGTGAATAGTAAGCTATTGGGGGTTTGTGGACCCTAGATTAAGGAAGTTGAACTTCTGTAATAAATGAACTAAGTCAGAATCATATGATTAAGGGTTTATGGCTTTGTTGGAAGCCTTAAGACGTAAACGTAAAGTAAAGGCGTAGTCTTTATGTTGTATGCTTGTGATGCATAAATATTGATGTATTATTGGTCCATATCAGATTGTGATACTGCTGTTTTTGGACTTGAGAGTGGTTGGACTCTTGGCTTGGATAGCTAGCTTGCAAGGTAAGCTTTCGTGTCCTCGGTTTAGCCATTTTGTGGTTCCACCATGTCCCATGGGGATGTGGTTTATGCATGCTGTGTTACATGCTTTGATGTTTGGAAATGTTGTTGAGCTATTATATGCAATGTGCTTTTATGATATGCATGTGGTGTCCACCTATACGGTAAGCCTGAGTATGTAGTACATACAAGATGGTGAGGCTGTGGGTGAGGTGCAAGCGGTGTTCCTTGTACTCATGTGGGTTTAGACGTATTCCTGCATTTCTTTGGCCAGTAGATTTGATAAACACACATGGCATGATTATCTGCTGCATCGCATAGTTTTGGGAAGATCCTTGAACTTATATTACACATGTAAGTGAGCTTGGGGTGGAAGATCCTTGAGGACCCCTTGTCTTACTGAGATTTCTTGTTTAGAGATCTCACCCCACGTTTGGGGACGCTTATTTCAGGATCAGGTAATGTTGAGGGCTCAGGTGGCAGGAGGCCAGAGCTGAGTTGATATTATGATATGCTGACGTGCTGGATTTGACTGTTATGTTTTCCGCTTTGATTATGTTATTATGTTGAGACTATTATTGGGCATTGTGCCTTATTTGGTGAGCATGGGGTTTGTCCATGCCACATGGTTTTGTTATTGTCTTTTGTTTTGTGTTGTAATTAAAGTATCAGGATTTTGACCCAGGCTATGTGTTGTAGTCCTGTGGCTTTAGATACTCACTTATTGTTTATATATGAGGTATTCCAGTTAGTTGTCTTGCAATTTACATACAGGCAGTATTTTATGAAACTGATTAAGTAACCAAGTTGGTTAAGTTTAATGACGTCATAATTGAATTAAAGAAAAAGTTATTCCGCATTTTAATTAAGCGTGGCTTAATACGATAGTATGTTAACAATCCGGGTTAACACGGGCTGTTACATTTTATGGTATCAGAGCACTTTCTAGGGAAAAGCCTGTATGTATTGCAATAACTTAGGATGTTTTGTTGCGTGTCTACTTGGCGTTCTCTCTGATTGGTGTGTATTATGATAATGCATATGTGACCACATAGCGTGGGCCTGATCAACTCATTCTTTGTGTAACTTGTGCAGAGTCATGGTGCCACCAAGGAGGAACACTAGTACGAGCGAGGATCAATCGGATCCTATCCTGGCTGCATGAGCTGAGATGCAGGCGGCCCGACTAGCCGACCAGGAAGCCACGAGGTTGGCAAACCAGGCGATGCTGGACGCTATTCGAGATGCGAACCGGCGAGCCACTGCTGAGGTTCTGGAGGAGAACCGGATGGCCAACATGACTATGATGAGGGTCATGTTGGAGGAGTTGAGGGCTGGTCCTGCTGCTGGCCAGTGTCCTCCACCACCTCCACCGCCGCCACCGCCTCCTCCTCCGCCTAGTCAACAAGAGGACACCCAGAGTCAGATGGGTGAGGGCAGTCATTTGACGGGGGTTTTGCAGACCATCCCCGTATTTGCTGAGGATCGTGACGAGATCGACCGCAGGCTGAATGCTTTCCGCAAGCATAAGCCACCTTCTTTCGACGGATCTTATGATCCCATTGCTGCTGCCAGATGGCTACAGGCGTTGGACAAGATCTTCCGGATCATGCAGTGTACTGATCCGCAGAAGCTGATGTTTGCCACTTATATGCTGGAGGGCGAGGCCCATGAGTGGTGGACCAACATTTCTCACATCTACGAGATGCAGGGCCGTGTGATGACATGGCCGTTCTTTGAGGAGTGCTTTCTGGGTCAGTACTTTCCATATGACTCTCAGGAAAGGAAACAGGGAGAGTTTGATCGTTTGGTGCAGGGCTCGTTGTCTGTCGACGAGTACCTGGCCAAGTTTAATGAGCTGGTGAAGTTTTCACACTTCAGGATGGAGAGACCGACTCCTGTTTTTCTTGCGGCTAAGTTCCGGAGGGGACTTAATGAGGACATTGCTGGACATCTTGCTGGTTCTGCTTCGAGAGACTTCGGAGCTTTAGTACAGCAGTGTCGCGACATTGAGGACTACTACCGTTCGTGTCAGGCCAAGAAGGCCAAGATTGAGGTGCCACAGAGTACTGGTGGTTCCGCTTCCTGGAGAGACAGGAAGCTTGGAAATAAAGGCAAAGGCAAACAGTTGGCGGCTAAGCAAGCGCCAAATCAATTTAAAAGGACTTCTACTCAGGGGAACGCAGCTAGACCTCCTGCTCCCAGATGCTCGGGGTGCGGGAAGTCACATTTTGGGCCGTGTTCTACCGGGCAGCTGATATGCTTTCAGTGTGGTAAGGAGGGCCACTATTCCAGAGATTGCTCGACGGCGAGAGTTGCTGCAGTGCAGGCTGTGCCATTGCAGATGGTTCCTACTGGGGCACCAGCCGTGCCACCTACTACGGGGCGAGAATACACACTTGATCGTCAGCAGTCGGACAGAGCTCCGAACCTGGTCAGAGGTACTGTTACCATTGGTGGTTCAACTGTTGATGTGCTGTTTGATTCCGGGGCAACGCATTCTTTTGTTGCTACCCCTATTGCTGTGGGGCTTGAGTTGCCCAGTGATGTGCTTTCTCCACCGATGCGGGTGACCACCGCCACCGGAGAAAAATGTTTGACCTCCACTGTTCATCGCGATGTAGCGTTTCAGTGGGATGGCCGTGACTTCTCGGCAGATCTGATAGGATTGCCGATGGCCAACTTGGAGATTATTCTGGGCATGGATTGGCTGTCCAGAAACTGTGCATTGATTGATTGCTGTGCCAAGAGAGTGGTGATGTCTCCGTGTGGGTCCACAGCCAGTTCCTCACCGTTCATTTCAGTCCTGCAGGCGAGGAGGGCCTTGACAGCAGGGGCATTTGGCTATGTCATGTTGGGAGGTTTGGTGAGTGGGACTCAGGAGGATCTCACTGGCATTCCTGTGGTGAGGGAATTCCTCGGGGTGTTTCCCGAGGAGATTCCTGAGTTTCCACCGCAGAGGGAGATAGAGTTCTCCATAGACTTATTGCCTGGTGTGGGGCCTATATCGTTGGCTCCATACCGGATGTCGCCACCAGAGTTGGCGGAGCTGAAGAAGCATATTGAGGAGCTTTCAGCGAAAGATTTCATTCGACCGAGTGTGTCTCCCTGGGGAGCACCGGTTATTTTTGTGAAAAAGAAAGATGGGACCATGCGGTTGTGCACCGACTACAGACAGTTGAACAAGGTGACAATCAAGAACAAGTATCCTCTTCCACGCATTGATGATTTGTTGGATCAGCTTAGGGGTGCTTGCGTGTATTCCAAGATTGATCTCCGGTCCGGTTACCATCAGATACGGGTAAAGCCGGAGGATGTCCCAAAGACAGCGTTTCGCTCGAGGTACGGGCATTATGAGTACTTGGTGATCCCTTTTGGACTCACCAATGCACCCGCAGTGTTCATGGACTATATGAACAGGATCTTCCAGCCGTACCTGGATCAGTTTGTGATCGTCTTCATTGACGACATCTTAATTTACTCCAAGACGGAGGAGGAGCATGCTGAGCACTTGAAGATTGTGTTGCAAGTGCTGAAAGAGAAAAAGCTATATGCGAAGCCGTCAAAATGTGAGTTTTGGCTCAAGGCGGTGAAATTTCTGGGTCATGTGATTTCCGCTGATGGAGTTGCAGTTGATCCTAACAAGATTGAGGCCGTGATGGACTGGGAGAGGCCCAAGACGGTTACAGAAGTGAGAAGCTTCTTGGGTTTGGCAGGGTACTATAGGAGGTTCATAGAGGGATTCTCCAAGATGGTGCTACCGATGACTCGCCTTACCCGAAAGGAGACTCCATTCGTGTGGACACATGAGTGTGAGGAGTGTTTCCAGGAGTTGAAGGAGAGACTGACTACTGCTCCAGTGTTAGTTCTTCCCGATCCTGCGGAACAGTTTGAGTTATACTGCGATGCCTCTGGTAAAGGGCTGGGCTGTGTGTTGATGCAGAAAGGGAAAGCTGTTGCCTATGCTTCAAGACAGTTGAAACCTCATGAGGAGAACTACCCGACTCTCGGCTTGGAGTTGGCAGCCATTGTTTTTGCTTTCAAGATTTGGAGGCATTACCTGTTTGGCATGAAGTTTGCTGTATTCAGTGATCACAAGAGCCTGAAGTATCTGTTTGACCAGAAGGAGTTGAACATGAGACAGCGAAGATGGATGGAGTTCTTGAAGGACTACGACTTTGAGTTGAGGTACCATCCTGGCAAGGCCAATGTGGTAGCCGATGCTTTGAGTCGGAAATCCGTGAGCTTATCCAGCTTGATGATGAGCGACTACGAGGTAATTGAGAAGTTCAGAGACTTGAGAGTGAACTCCTTGTTTGGGGGCGCACTGCTCGAAATGGAAACAGCAGAAGTGATTAATGAGCTGATGGAAAAGATTAAAGAGGCGCAAGTGCAAAGAGAGTGCCTTGATTATGTGAAGAACCAGGACAGTGTGTCTTGGAACGAGGATGGATTGCTGCTGTTCCAGAAGAGGATTGTTATTCCTCGAGGGCCATTGACCGAGGAGGTTATGGCAGAGGCTCATAAGGGCCGGTTTACTATCCACCCTGGTGCCACGAAAATGTACCAGGACTTAAAGAGAAATTTTTGGTGGCCGGGCATGAAGAAGGACATAGCGGTCTACGTGTCCAAGTGCCTTATTTGCCAGAAAGTAAAGATTGAGCACCAGAAACCGTCTGGTAAACTTCAACCTCTTGAAATTCCACAGTGGAAGTGGGAGAGTATTTCCATGGACTTCGTGGTGGGATTGCCTAAAACTCAGGCTGGTTGTGACTCTATTTGGGTCATAGTGGACAGATTGACCAAGTCTGCCCATTTTCTTCCAGTGAAGGTGAGCTTCACTACAGAGCAGTTGGCCAAGCTTTATGTTCGCGAGATTGTGAGGCTTCACGGGGTGCCCGAGAGTATCATCAGTGATAGGGACCCGAAGTTCACATCTCGGTTCTGGGAGGCGCTGCAGGAGGCTTTTGGTACGCAGTTGAGATTGAGTACCGCCTATCACCCTCAGACTGACGGACAGACTGAGCGGACCATCCAGACATTGGAGGACATGTTGAGAGCGTGCACGTTGGAGCAGGTTTCTACATGGGATAGGTACCTTCCGTTGGTAGAATTCTCATACAACAACAGTTTTCATGCTAGTCTGGGCATGGCACCCTACGAGGCGCTGTATGGTAGGAGGTGTCGGACTCCTACTTGCTGGTCCGAGGTTGGAGACAAGGAGCTTTTTGGCTTGGACTTTGTCCAAGATACTACCCAGCAGATCCAGATGATCAGGGAAAAGTTAAAGCAGGCGCAGAATCGCCAGAAAAGCTACTATGATGTCAAGCATCGTCCACTGGAGTTCAGTGAGGGTGAGCACGCGTTTGTGAGACTTTCACCTGTCACCGGTGTTGGACGGGCACTCGGAGTGAAGAAGTTGAGCCCTCGGTTCATTGGGCCCTACCAGATCCTTGGTAGAGTAGGACCTGTTGCCTATCGACTCGCCTTGCCTCCGAACCTAGCCAACATCCACAACGTGTTTCACGTGTCTCAGCTTCGGAGGTACATAGCAGATCCTTCGCACGTGGTGCAACTGATGATGTGGAGGTTCGGGAGAACCTAAAGACTCCCGTCGGACCACTCAAGATCCTCGATCGAGGCGAGAAACAGCTCAGAAGCAAGATCATTCCGATGGTCAAGGTGCAGTGGACTAGGCGTAGTCCCGAGGAGTGCACGTGGGAGCGAGAGGATGAGCTTCTCCGACAGTATCCCGACTTCCGAGACAGGTATGTTTCTGATTTTGAGGACAAAATCCTTAAAAAGGTGGGGTGAATGTAAGAACTCGCACCGCTAATTAAGGTAATTAGTGAATTAATTATGATAATTAGGAAATAATTCCATAATTGACCCTAATAATTATTATAAGGCTTTAATAATTATAATTAGTGGGTAAGAATGCTGAAAGTCGCTTTTCGGAAGAAAAGCGCAGATACCGATTCAGCTACCCGGTATAAATGCGTACCGGAAAAGTATCCTGAAAAATTGTAACGAATGCATGATAATTACGAGAATATTATTTAGGACTTGTAAAACAAGTTTCAAGTCAAAATAACGTAATCTGATGCCAGAACTGATACTGGCTATGGAAAAGCGCGTACCGGAAAGGTGCTCCAAAAAATAAAATAAAAATATGACAAATTTTAGAAAAATGTGTAGGTCTAGATTCCAAAGTTTGGGATCAAGATCTTTTACTTTGCTATTAAGGCTAATACTGCGCGTTAAGTGGCCTTGTGCCTATAAATAGACATACTAAAGCACAAAACCCTAGGCATGCCCATATTGAACGTGAGAGGCTACTGCTTCTGAGTGCTTGGCACTGTTTCATTGCCTTCTTTCACCATTGGTGACCTTGGTGACCTTTCTTTCTCAATCTTCTTCACCATTCCTTCTTCCAAGCAACTAGAGTGTGTCTTGTGTGAGTGAAGTGCAACCTTTTCTGAGTTGTGGTGCTGGGTGAGGGGTGTTTAGTGGGCTGTGGTGTTGTCTCCATGGTTATGAGCCATTGTTCATGCCATTAGAGGCTTCAAGAAGCCTCCTTTGGTGCCAAGAACCAACCTTTGGTGTGGCATTTTCGTGTCCTTGGGTGTGCTGGACTTGTGAGCAGCATTGGGAGCTCCATAGACACTTTGAACTACTGACTAAGCTTTGGGGTAAGTCACCTTAACTTGATCATGTGTTTTTGTGGCCTAAAGGTGGTATCTTGGTATGTTAATGGGTTTAACATGTAACCAACACGTAAGTGAACTTGTATATGCTTAAAAATGGATCTTTTAACGTGTACATGTGTTAAAAGTTGAATCTTTGGGTTGGATATTCACGAAATGCAGAAACTGCATTCTGTCGTGAGATATCCGGATATTTGTCGAACAGATATCCGGATATCAGTATCCGGATATGGTATCCGGATATGCATATCCGGATATGCATATCCGGATATGGTATCCGGATATCCATATTCGGATGTGGGACCTGGGTATCTGGATATGGTATATCCGGATATGGCCAGTGTGATATCCGGATATGGCATATCCAGATATGTTCCCTGTGATATCCGGATATCCTGGGATTTCGCAGAACAGTAGCTGTGCTGTGTGAACAGTAAGCTATTGGGGGTTTGTGGACCCTAGATTAAGGAAGTTGAACTTCTGTAATAAATGAACTAAGTCAGAATCATATGATTAAGGGTTTATGGCTTTGTTGGAAGCCTTAAGACGTAAACGTAAAGTAAAGGCGTAGTCTTTAAGTTGTATGCTTGTGATGCATAAATATTGATGTATTATTGGTCCATATCAGATTGTGATACTGCTGTTTTTGGACTTGAGAGTGGTTGGACTCTTGGCTTGGATAGCTAGCTTGCAAGGTAAGCTTTCGTGTCCTCGGTTTAGCCATTTTGTGGTTCCACCATGTCCCATGGGGATGTGGTTTATGCATGCTGTGTTACATGCTTTGATGTTTGGAAATGCTGTTGAGCTATTATATGCAATGTGCTTTTATGATATGCATGTGGTGTCCACCTATACGGTAAGCCTGAGTATGTAGTACATACAAGATGGTGAGGCTGTGGGTGAGGTGCAAGCGGTGTTCCTTGTACTCATGTGGGTTTAGACGTATTCCTGCATTTCTCTGGCCAGTAGATTTGATAAACACACATGGCATGATTATCTGCTGCATCGCATAGTTTTGGGAACTTATATTGTAAATACTGTTTTTGAACTTATATTACACATGTAAGTGAGCTTGGGGTGGAAGATCCTTGAGGACCCCTTATCTTACTGAGATTTCTTGTTTAGAGATCTCACCCCACGTTTGGGGACGCTTATTTCAGGATCAGGTAATGTTGAGGGCTCAGGTGGCAGGAGGCCAGAGCTGGGTTGATATTATGATATGCTGACGTGCTGGATTTGACTGTTATGTTTTCCGCTTTGATTATGTTATTATGTTGAGACTGTTATTGGGCATTGTGCCTTATTTGGTGAGCATGGGGTTTGTCCATGCCACATGGTTTTGTTATTGTCTTTTGTTTTGTGTTGTAATTAAAGTATCAGGATTTTGACCCAGGCTATGTGTTGTAGTCCTGTGGCTTTAGATACTCACTTATTGTTTATATATGAGGTATTCCAGTTAGTTGTCTTGCAATTTACATACAGGCAGTATTTTATGAAATTGATTAAGTAACCAAGTTGGTTAAGTTTAATGACGTCATAATTGAATTAAAGAACAAGTTATTCCGCATTTTAATTAAGCGTGGCTTAATACGATAGTATGTTAACAATCCGGGTTAACACGGGCTGTTACATATCCCATGCAGAACCCTGCTCCAACGTGCAAGCTCGCAGCATGTCCTCCAGTCCGCTCAGTCTGTCCGTCAGTCTGAGGGTGATAGGCGGTACTCAATCTCAGCTGCGTACCAAAAGTCTCCTGCAGCGCCTCCCAGAACCGAGATGTGAACTTCGGGTCCCTATCACTGATGATACTCTCGGGCACCCCGTGAAGCCTCACAATCTCGCGGACATATAGCTTGGCCAACTGCTCTGTAGTGAAGCTCACCTTCCCTGGAAGGAAATGGGCAGACTTAGTCAATCTGTCCACAATGACCCAGATAGAGTCACAACCAGTCTGAGTTTTCGGCAATCCCACCACGAAGTCCATGGAAATACTCTCCCATTTCCACTGTGGAATCTCAAGAGGTTGAAGCTTACCAGACGGTTTCTGGTGCTCAATCTTCACCTTCTGACAAATAAGGCACTTGGACACGTAAACCGCAATGTCCTTCTTCATGCCCGGCCACCAAAAATTTCTCTTTAAGTCCTGGTACATTTTCGTAGCACCAGGGTGGATAGTAAACCGGCCCTTATGAGCCTCTGCCATAACCTCCTCAGTCAATGGCCCACGAGGATTGACAATCCTCTTCTGGAACAGCAGCAAACCATCCTCATTCCAAGACACACCATCCTGGTTCTTCACATAGTCAAGACACTCCCTTTGCACTTGTGCCTCTTTAATCTTTTCCATCAGCTCATTAATCACTTCTGCTGTTTCCATCTCGAGTAGTGCGCCCCCAAACAAGGAGTTCACTCTCAAGTCTCTGAACTTTTCGATCACCTCGTAATCGCTCATCATCAAGCCGGATAAGCACACGGATTTCTGACTCAAAGCATCGCCTACCACATTGGCCTTGCCAGGGTGATACCTCAACTCAAAGTCGTAATCCTTCAAGAACTCCATCCATTTCCGCTGTCTCATGTTCAACTCCTTCTGGTCAAACAGATATTTCAGACTCTTGTGGTCACTGAATACAACAAACTTCATGCCAAACAGGTAATGCCTCCAAATCTTGAAAGCAAAAGCAATGGCTGCCAACTCCAAGTCATGAGACGGGTAGTTCTCCTCATGAGGTTTCAACTGTCTTGAAGCATAAGCAACAACTTTCCATTTCTGCATCAACACACAGCCTAGCCCCTTGCCAGAGGCATCACAGTATAGCTCAAACTGCTCCGCAGGATCAGGAAGGACTAACACAGGAGTAGTAGTCAGTCTCTCCTTCAACTCCTGGAAACACACCTCACACTCATGTGTCCACACGAATGGAGTCTCCTTCCGGGTAAGGCGAGTCATCGGAAGCACCATCTTGGAGAATCCCTCTATGAACCTCCTGTAGTACCCAGCCAAACCCAAGAAGCTTCTCACTTCGGTAACCGTCTTGGGCCTCTCCCAATCCATCACTGCCTCAATCTTGTTAGGATCAACTGCAACTCCATCAGCGGAAATCACATGACCCAGAAATCTCACCGCCTTGAGCCAAAACTCACATTTTGACGGCTTAGCATATAGCTTTTTCTCTTTCAACACTTGCAAAACAATCTTGAAGTGCTCAGCATGTTCCTCCTCTGTCTTGGAGAAAATCAAGATGTCGTCAATGAAGACGATCACAAACTGATCCAGGTACGGCTGGAAGATCCTGTTCATGTAGTCCATGAACACTGCGGGTGCATTGGTGAGTCCAAACGGGATCACCAAGTACTCATAATGCCCGTACCTTGAGAAAAATGTTGTCTTTGGGACATCCTCCGGCTTTACCCGTATCTGATGGTAACCGGACCGGAGATCAATCTTGGGATATACACAAGCACCCCTGAGCTGATCCAACAAATCATCAATGCGTGGAAGGGGATACTTGTTCTTGATTGTCACCTTGTTCAACTGTCTGTAGTCGGTGCACAACCGCATGGTCCCATCTTTCTTTTTCACAAAAAATGACCGGTGCTCCCCAGGGAGACACAATCGGTCGAATGAAATCTTTTGCTGAAAGCTCTTCAATATGCTTCTTCAGCTCCGCCAACTCTGGTGGCGACATCCGGTATGGAGCCAATGAAATAGGCCCCACACCAGGCAATAAATCTATGGAGAACTCTATCTCCCTCTGCGGTGGAAACTCATGAATCTCCTCGGGAAACACCTCGAGGAATTCCCTCACCACAGGAATGCCAGTGAGATCCTCCTGTGTCCCACTCACCAAACCTCCCAACATAACATAGCCAAAAGCCCCTGCTCTCAAGGCCCTCCTCGCCTGCAGGACTGAAATGAACGGTGAGGAACTGGCTGTGGACCCACCCGGAGACATCACCACTCTCTTGGCACAGCAATCAATCAATGCACAGTTTCTGGACAGCCAATCCATGCCCAGAATAATCTCCAAGTCGGCCATCGGCAATCCTATCAGATCTACCGAGAAGTCACGGCCATCCCACTGAAACGCTACATCGCGATGGACAGTGGAGGTCAAACATTTTTCTCCGGTGGCGGTGGTCACCCGCATCGGTGGAGAAAGCACATCACTGGGCAACTCAAGCCCCACAGCAATAGGGGTAGCAACAAAAGAATGCGTTGCCCCGGAATCAAACAATACATCAACAGCTGAATCACCAATGGTAACAGTACCTCTGACCAGGTTCGGAGCTCTGTCCGACTGCTGACGATCAAGTGTGTATACTCACCCCGTAGTAGGTGGCACTGCTGGTGCCCCAGTAGGAACCATCTGCAATGGCACAGCCTGCACTGCAGCAACTCTTGCCGTCGGGAAATCTCTGGAGTAGTGGCCCTCCTTGCCACACTGGAAGCATATCAGCTGACCGGTAGAACACGGCCCAAAGTGTGACTTCCCGCATCCTGAGCATCTGGGAGCAGGAGGTCTAGCTGCGCTCCCCTGAGTATAAGTCTTTTTGAACTGATTTGGCGCTTGTTTAGCTGCCAACTGTTTGCCCTTGCCTTTGTTTCCAAGCTTCTTGTCTCTCCAGGAAGCGGAACCACCAGTACCCTGTGGCACCTCAATCTTGGCCTTCTTGGCCTGACTCGCATGGCAGTAGTCCTCAATGTCGTGGCACTGCTGCACCAACGCCCCGAAGTCTCTCGAAGCATAACCAGCAAGGTGACCAGCAATGTCCTCATTAAGTCCCCTCCGGAACTTAGCAGCAAGAAAAATAGGAGTCGGTCTCGCCATGCGAAAATGAGCAAACTTGACCAACTCATTAAACTTGGCCAGGTACTCGTCTACAGATAACGAGCCCTGCACCAAACGGTCAAACTCTCCCTGCTTCCTCTCCTGAGAGTCGTAAGGAAAATACTGACCCAGAAAACACTCCTCGAAGAATGGCCACATCATCACACGGCCCTGCATCTCGTAGATGTGAGAGATGTTGGTCCACCACTCATGGGCCTCGCCCTCCAGCATATAAGTGGCGAACATCAGCTTCTGCGGATCGGTACACTGCATGATCTGGAAAATCTTGTCCAACGCCTGTAGCCATCTGGCAGCAGCAATGGGATCATAAGATCCGTCGAAAGAAGGTGGCTTATGCTTGCAGAAAGCATTCAGCCTGCGGTCGATCTCGTCACGTTCCTCAGCAAGTACGGGTATGGTCTGCAAAGCCCCCGTCAAATGACTACCCTCACCCATCTGACTCTGGGTGTCCTCCTGTTGACTAGGCGGAGGTGGAGGCGGCGGCGGCGGCGGAGGTGGTGGAGGACAGTGGCCAGCAGCAGGACCAGCCCTCAACTCCTCCAACATGACCCTCATCATCGTCATGTTGGCCATCCGGTTGTCCTCCAGAACCTCAGCAGTGGCTCGCCGGTTCGCCTCTCTGATGGCGTCCAGCATCGCCTGGTTTTCCAATCTCATGGCCTCCTGGTCGGCTAGTCGGGCCGCCTGCATCTCAGCTAATGCAGCCAGGATAGGACCCGATTGATCCTCGCTCGTACTAGGGTTCCTCCTTGGTGGCACCATGACTCTGCACAAGTTACACAAAGAATGAGTTGATCAGGCCCACGCCGTGTGGTCACATATGCATCATCATAACACACACCAATCAGAGAGAACGCAAAGTAGACACACAACGAAACATCCTAAGTTATTGCAATACATACAGACTTTTTCCCTAGAATGTGTGCTCTGATACCATATAATGTAACAGCCCGTGTTAACCCGGATTGTTAACATACTATCGTATTAAGCCACGCTTAATTAAAATACGGAATAACTTTTTCTTTAATTCAATTATGACGTCATTAATCTTAGCCAACTTGATTACTTAATCAATTTCATAAAATACTGCCTGTATGTAAATTGCAAGACAACTAACTGAAATACCTCATATATAGATATAATGTGAGTATCTAAAGCCACAGGACTATAACACATAGCCTGGGTCAAAATCCTGATACTTTAATTACAACTTTAACTAAGTAGATAAAAACAAATCCATGTGGCATGGACAAACCCCATGCTCACCAAATAAGGCAACAATGCCCAACAACAGTCTCAACATAATCATAACAGAAAACATAGACAACAGTCAAATAATCAGCATCCATCATGTCAGCAAAATACAGATAAGTCTAACTCAGCTCTGGCCTCCTGCCACCTGAGCCCTCAACATTACCTGAACCTGAAATAAGCGTCCCCAAACGTGGGGTGAGATCTCTAAACAAGAAATCTCAGTAAGACAAGGGGTCCTCAAGGATCTTCCACCCCAAGCTCACTTACATGTGTAATATAAGTTCAAAAACAGTATTTACAATATAAGTTCCAAAACTATGCAATGCAGCAGATAATCATGCCATGTGGGTTTATCAAATCTACTGGCCAGAGAAATGCAAGAATACGTCTAAACCCACATGAGTACAAGGAACACCGCCTGCACCTCACCCACAGCCTCACCATCTTGTATGTACTACATACTCAGGCTTACCGTATAGGTGGACACCACATGCATATCATAAAAGCACATTGCATATAATAGCTCAACAGTATTTCCCAAAACATCAAAGCATGTAACACAGCATGCATAAACCACATCCCCAAGGGACATGGTGGAACCACAAAATGGCTAAACCGAGGACAAGCCAAGAATCCGACCACTCTCAAGTCCAAACACAGCAGTATCACAATCTGATATGGACCAATAATGTATCATTAATTATGCATCACAAGCATATAACTTAAAGACTACGCCTTTCCTTTACGTTTTACGTCTTAAGGCTTCCAACAAAGCCATAAGCCCTTAATCATGTGATTCTGACTTAGTTCTTTAATTACAGAAGTTCAACTTCCTTAATCTAGGGTCCACAAACCCCCAATAGCTTACTGTTCACACAACACAGCTACTGTTCTGCGAAATCCCAGGATATCCGGATATACAGGAGACATATCCGGATATGCCATATCCGGATATCACAATGGCCATATCCGGATATACCTTATCCGGATACCCAGTCCCCACATCCGAATATGAATATCCGGATACCATATCCGGATATGAATATCCGGATACCATATCCGGATACTGATATCCGGATATTTGCTCGACAAATATCCGGATATCTCACGACAGAATGCAGTTTCTGCATTTCGTGAATATCCAGTCGAAAGATCCCACTTTTAACCGATTATAGACACTTGAACATGCATTTCTAGGTGTGTTTAACCTATCCCACCCTTAAGTTATCAACTTAGTTACATACATGCATCAAGGTTCCATTTTTAAACATAAAAACACAAGTTCTAAGGTGATGATCATACCACAAGCCAAAAGCAGGGTAGATGATGCTCTTGGAGCTCACAAAACAGCTCCCAAAAACTGCCTTCCCACAGTGTGTACATGTGTAGAATTCGGATGTATGGTTTATGTGTTATGTGTTATGGCTTGTGAATTGTTTGATTTTATTCCTTGGATAAGACTAAGGTAAATAATAAAATTAAATCATAGGAGGGTGTATATGTAGGCATATGAACTTATTAAAATCATGTGAGTAATGTGAGTATGTGTTAGAAGGCATTAGTGTTTGGATGTGGGCTAGTGTGTGTGTGGACTTGTTGCTTTTGGACTTGTGTGAATGGATCCTTTGGTGTGTGTGGCCCATGGCCCAAGGATGGCTCTTGGATCAAGCCAATTCAGCCCAAAATTGTAACCATTCTTATTTCCCCTAAGCCTTGCCCATTTAGGGTGACTTGTGCATCAAGGAACAACCACTTGGCTAGATGTTTTCCCCTCATTTTATGCGCACATAGGAGAGTAATTAGGACCTTGTAAATCTGCCATTTTTCCTTTGATTAAACCGCCACCTCACCTTGATTATGCATGACTTGATTTTAATTTATTGCATGGTAGTCACTTGTGCCTTTAAGCATGATATTAGGCTGCATAAATCTCCATTTTGGGCGCACATGGGAGGGGCTGAATGCAGATTTTTTTTATGACACAAGACTGCATAACTTGTTGACTTGGACAACCACTTTCACTCCCCATCATGAGACTGCATTGTGCAGATTTTTGGTAAGCTTTTGCAGCCCTTCATGAGTCAAATCTCTTCCTCCTTCCACATGCATCATGAGACTGCATTCCCATCATTTTTGTGCAGAGGGCAGCTCCATAAATCTGAATCCTTGGCTGCCACAAAGCCCTCTAGCTTGTGGACTTAGTGAACCTCCTTCACCCCTCATCATTGTGCGCATGGATTGACTTTGTATGCAGAAATTTTCTGCACAAGGACAGCCCTATATGAGTGTGTGGACTGTCACAAATCTGCACCTCTTTTCCACCTCATCATTGCGCACCAAGGACTGCACAAGTGCAGATTTTTGGGCTGCCACATGGATGGTTTCCTTGTTGACTTAGCTAAGCTCTCACTTGTGCACATGACACTTCCTTTCCCACTCCACTTGTGCGCATACCTTGGTCAAGTATGCAGAAATTTTCTCTGACTTTGGACAGCCCCAAATCTGATCCAAATCACCCCTCACTCTTTGCATGTAAGTAGAGTAATTTAGAAGCCAAACCTTGCTTGTTTCAGCCTTTTATGCAGCCCCATCATCTCATAAAAATCTGAATATTTCATGATGGTTAATCATGGCAATTCTCCCTCACTTTCCCTATATATTTGCGCACAAGAGAGGGGGCTGCCTCATTCATTTTGTGCAGCCAACTCCTCTCCCCTCTCTCTCACACTCTAGTTAAACATTGCAAGAACCTTAGGAGGAAGAAAGACCAAGCCAACTCCCTCCTTCCCTCACCTCAACCATCCACCAAGCTAGTGCTAGCCTTGTTCCTCAACCTTGAAACTGTCCAAGCTTGCTCATCATCACCTTGCTTGCGCATAGGACCTCTTAGGAAGTGTGGACTTGGTGTGAAGTGAAGCTAGAAGGAGTGTGTGCTACAAGAGGTAGGCTTTGAACTTTGAACTTTTCTTTGTATAGCCATGTATGTATGCTTGAATGTCCCCTCATATATGTGTTGCTTTGGATCCTTGGTTGAGCATGATAAAAGGATAAGTATGGAGTCATTTCATAATGATAAGTATGCATAGAAACCTCTTGGTTATGTTCGAATTCATGCTACTGCTTTCTTGTATGATTAGGTCACTGTTTAAAGAGTAATGTGCCACTGTTTCCTTATGTATGTGCCACTGTTTTGGTAGATAATATGCCACTGTTTCGGTCCCTCAAAATCACACTAAAATGCCACTGTTTTGAAGATGTATGCCACTGTTTCGGTTCATCAATATCACCATTATATGCCACTGTTTATATGCACAAATGCCACTGTTTTATGTGCACAAATGCCACTGTTTTGTGCACAAATGCCACTGTTTTATGTACACAAATGCCACAAATGCCACTGTTTTATGTGCACAAATGCCACTGTTTTATGTACACAAATGCCACTGTTTATGTGCACACCACTGTTTTATGTGCACAAATGCCACTGATTTATGTGCACAAATGCCACTGTTTTATGCACATGTTTTATGTGCACAAATGCCACTGTTTCTGTGCACAAATGCCACTGTTTTATGCACAAATGCCACTGTTTTATGTGCACAAATGCCACTGTTTTATGTGCACAAATGCCACTGTTTTATGCACAAAAGCCACTGTTTCTGCACATTTTAAGCCACTGTTTCTGCACATTTTATGCCACTGTTTCTGCATATGCCACTGTTTTAGTGTCACTTAAGCCACTGTTTCCACATTTTAAGCCACTGTTCTGCAATATATGCCACTGTTTTATGTCACAAGCCACTGTTTTAAAATGCCACTGTTTTATACATAAAAATGCCACTGTTTTACCTCAAAGGCCACTGTTTGTATGTATAAAATGCCACTGTTTTGGAAGTTCAAAGTGCCACTGTTTCTGTTTCAAAAATGCCACTGTTTCTGTTTTAAAAACGCCACTGTTTCTGTTTTGAAAACGTTTAAAACGTCACTGTTTTGGCTGCTGTAAACACTGCTGTATGCTCACTGTTTTGCTGCTGTATGCTCACTGTTTTGGCTGCTGTAAACACTGCTGTATGCTCACTGTTTTGCTGCTGTATGTTCACTGTTTTGGCTGCTGTAAACACTGCTGTATGTTCACTGTTTTGCTGCTGTATGTTCACTGTTTTTGCTGCTGTACTGTTTTGCTGCTGTATGTTCACTGTTTTGGCTGCTGTAAACACTGCTGTATGCTCACTGTTTTGCTGCTGTATACTCACTGTTTTGGCTGCTGTAAGCCACTGCTGCATGCTTTCTGTTCTGCTGTAAATAGCCACTGTAAATGATTAGTTTTAATTGATTTAGGTGCGCTTAAGAAGTGAGAATATTTCGCTGCCGTTGGTAATATTTAAGGAAAGCTAAGGTAAGTGTCAGGCGATGATGCCTAATGTAACTATTGACTACTGGTATAGAATTGTAACATGATGCTCCATATGCCGTAAAAATAATGTTCCATTATAATGAAAGGAAACTGCCAAAATGTGCCGTGATGGCTATATGACTATGAGGTAAAGACGTTATGTGGCAGCATAACGCATATGAAAGGTATATAAGCATGCATCTTACATTATACCGCATTTTTACGCTTTGTGTGTGAAAGCATAGCATGACATGCATATATCAAGATCATATAGGCCTTGTTTTAGAATAGTTATGTACAGGACCATGTGTTTGAGCAAGCATCATATAGGCATCCCCAAGGTACCGGGGTATGGGACACTTGGCATCAGTCCGCATAGGCCCACAGATGGAATCCACATGGAGCTCAGGTGCCAAGGGTATATTTGATTCCACTGTGAAGTGCGCGCACGACGGTGCTAAAAGCGCAAAGGAAAGGCGTTATATACGCAATATATGAATATGATAAAAAGGAAAAGGAACAAGGATATGTTGAAGTGACTGTTTATGATTTTGTGCCTAGTTAATATTGTTATATTACTGGTTTTATTGCCACACTACTGGGATTATTCTCACCCCTTCGGGGCTGCTATTTTTCCAAAATGGCAGGAGGACGCAAGAGCATTTGAAGGAGTATTATTTTGCTGTTGATTGCTGATGCGTGGATTATCAGTGTTGCTGTTTGTTTAATGGATAACTGTAATGATTAATGTTTTGGAACTATTTTGGATGACTGTAGTCTTTATCATGAACTATGTTAATATTGAACTTTTGTGAACAATGACTATTTTGGAAAACCTTTATGAAAAGAATTTAAGTGTTGAAAATTTTTATACGGATTTGTATACTGCTTTATTAGCTCATGTGACGTTAACGACTCTAATTCCGCTTAGCAAACGACTCTCTTGGATGCATACAAGGGAGGGCGTTACACTAATTGGTATCAGAGCAGTTTGGTCCATGGAATTGCTTGTGTTTGATTGAATTGACTGCTGTTTGTGTTTATCTGCTGATTGACTGTCTAAATGTGCTATAGTTAAGTATATATTAGCTAGGGTAGTTAGATTGTTAGGACTGTTCTGTGATAAGACACGGATGCATAGCTAACTTGTCCGAATTGAACTCGAGTACCTACTTGAGACTGCTGCCATGAATAACTTGCGGTGAGCCTGATCAACTCATTTCCTGGTATTGTGAGTGCAGAATCATGGCGGGTGGTCGCGGTTCAACTCGGGGAAGGACTGGCGATGCAGAAGAGGATCTTATCACCACCATTGGAGGACTGGCCACGTTCATCCAGAACATGAGCCAAGAATGGCGCGACCATAGGCAACAGAATCAGAACCAACCCCCACTGCATGAAAATGCAGAAGAAATTGCCCGTCGGAGGTTGAAAGACTTCCGCAACTTCCAACCACCCACTTTTGAGGGTGAAGACAACCCCGAGGCTGCAGCAAAGTGGCTGCAGATGATTGAGCATATCTTCGAACGCATGGCATGCCCAGAAGCGCAGAAGACTGACTACGCGTCGTACCAGCTGATGGGAGAAGCGTTAACGTGGTGGACTGGTGCGAGGGCTCTGCTGAGAGCTCAGGACGTGGAACTAACATGGGCCGTGTTCAGACAAGTGTTTTTGGACAAGTATTTTCCTAAGGCAATGCGAAGGATGAAGCACACTGAACTGCTGTCTCTCAGGCAGGATAACATGACGGTTAATGAGTATATCGCAAAGTTCGGGCAGCTGATCGAGTACGCCAACTTCGATCGGAACATTTATGATGAAGAATGGCAGGTAGAGAAGTTCGAGAGCGGATTACATCCGGAAATTCGCAAGCTCATCTTAACAACGGCTAATCGTACACTTCCAGAACTCATCAACCAGAGTCGTCAGGCCGAAGGAATTATTAATGAGGCCAAGAACTTGAACAAGCCACCAACACAATTCCACGGAGGAAACCGAGCAGGCAGATTCTTCAGGACGGCACCTGGAAGGGGTCGAGGCAGAGGTACGCCATTGCAGGCGCGACCCGGAAACTTTAAGAGAAACTTTACGGTGGGTCAATCATCGACTGGACGACAGGGCGCGACTGTTTGTGCTACGTGTGGAAAGAACCACTCTGGAGTTTGTCGCAAGGGCAACAATGCATGCTTCAGATGTGGCCAGCAAGGTCATTTCGCTTACAAGTGCCCCCAGAACGCTGACCAACAGCCTCCGCAAGCTCGAGTGTTCACCTTGGATGCAAATGAAGCGCAGAAGTTTCCCAACCTGATCAAAGGTAATGTCACTCTGAATGGTCACCCAATTTCTGTTATCTTTGATTCTGGAGCGTCTGGCTCTTTTATGGCAAAGCATACTGCATTGAGATTAGGCATCACCCCAACCCCGTTACCCTATGAGTTACACATCAGCACACCGACGGGAGGATCGTGCACTGCCTCGGAAATCTGCAGAGGTGTTACCTTGCAGTATGAAGGGAACACGTATACAGTTAACTTGGTGGTCCTGCCGGTATTCAACTTCGATGTGATTATCGGTATGGACTGGTTGACGGAAAACGGGATAACCTTGGATTGTCGAGCGGGGAAAGTCATTGTTCCTGCAAAGGATGGTAATTTTCAACCTTTCTCTCTCATTTCCTTATTGCAAGTTAGAAAAGAGCTCCGCAAGGGAGCAGCAGGGTATCTTTTGTCGATCGAGGCTGAGACCTCGATTGACAAGCAAATACAGGATGTACCGGTAGTTAGAGAATTCGAGGAGGTATTCCCGGATGAAATACCTCGATTGCCTCCTCATAGGGAAATAGAATTTTCGATCGAACTTGTTCCTGGAGTTGGACCAATCTCCATTGCCCCGTATCGCATGGCGCCGTTGGAACTGCGCGAGTTGAAGAAGCAGATAGAAGAACTTTTGGCTAAGGAATTCATCAGACCGAGTACTTCTCCATGGGGTGCTCCAGCTATCTTGATTAAGAAGAAGGATGGAAGCTTACGTCTGTGTGTAGACTACCGCCAGCTGAACAAAGTCACGGTGAAGAATAAGTATCCGCTACCGAGGATCGACGATTTGATGGACCAGCTGAGAGGAGCCAGAGTCTTCTCCAAGATAGATTTACGATCGGGATACCATCAGATCCGGGTCAAACCGGAGGATATTCCGAAAACCGCTTTTAGGACTCGTTATGGGCACTATGAATATCAGGTGATCCCATTCGGACTTACGAATGCTCCAGCGGTATTCATGGACTACATGAACCGCATCTTCCGCCCGTTTCTTGATCAGTTCGTAATTGTGTTTATCGACGACATCCTGATTTACTCGGCTAATGAAGAGCTGCACGCTGAACATCTGCGGATTGTCTTGCAAGTCTTGAAGGAGAAGCAGTTGTACGCGAAATGGTCGAAGTGCGAGTTTGGGCTCAAAGAGGTCCAGTTTCTGGGCCATGTCATTTCATCAGAAGGTATCGCGGTGGATCCCAGCAAAGTTGAAGCTGTCATGAATTGGGAACGACCCAAGACTGTCACCGAAGTAAGAAGTTTCTTAGGTCTGGCTGGGTATTATCGAAGGTTCATCCAGAATTTCTCTCAGATAGTGCAACCCCTTACTCGTCTCACTCGGAAGGATAAGCCTTTTGAGTGGACTGAAGCCTGTGAAGAATGTTTCTTGGAGCTAAAGAGCAGATTGACGAGTGCTCCCGTACTCACGATTCCGGATCCTACTCGAAAGTTCGAAGTTTACTGCGATGCGTCGCTGAAAGGACTTGGATGCGTGTTGATGCAGGACCGTATGGCAGTAGCTTACGCGTCTCGACAACTGAAGCCTCACGAAGAAAATTATCCTACGCACGACTTGGAGTTAGCAGCTATAGTGTTCGCACTGAAAATCTGGAGGCACCACTTGTATGGTTCGCAGTTTGACGTGTTCAGCGATCATAAGAGTTTGAAGTACTTGTTCGACCAGAAGGAGCTGAATATGCGGCAACGTCGGTGGATGGAATTTCTGAAAGACTACGATTTTGAACTTAAATACCACCCAGGAAAGGCGAACGTGGTAGCTGACGCCCTGAGCAGGAAGACTCTACACACTGCAACTCTGATGATGGAAGAATTGAAGTTGTTTGAGGCCTTTCGAGACTTGAACTTGTCAGTAGACGAGAGAGGAAGTAGCATAAGACTGGGAAATATAAAGGTGGAGAATGAATTGATCAGTAGAATTAAGGAGGCTCAGAAAGATGAAGAGTTAGTCCGTGATTTGGTTGGTAACCAGGATGTTGTAAAAGATGAATTTGATGTTTGGAGATTTCAAGGACGGCTGGTTGTGCCGAATGAAGTGTTGAAGCAAGAAGTTTTACAGGAGGCTCATAAGGGAAAGTACGCAGTTCATCCTGGATCCACGAAGATGTACCACGATTTGAAGACCTCGTTTTGGTGGCCGGGTATGAAGCGTGATATTGCGGAGTATGTATCTCGATGCTTAACTTGTCAGAAGGTGAAGTACGAACATCAGAAACCGTCGGGACTCCTTCAACCTTTGGAGATTCCCGAATGGAAGTGGGATAGTATTTCGATGGATTTTGTAGTTGGACTTCCTCGGACGCGAGAAGGATATGATTCTATCTGGGTGATTGTCGATCGTTTAACGAAGACAGCCCATTTCTTACGTGTTAGAACCACATATGATACGGAGAGGCTTGCCAGAATTTATCTACAGGAGATTGTGAAGCTGCACGGAGTTCCTACGAGTATTGTCAGTGATCGTGATCCCAAGTTTACGTCCAAGTTTTGGGAATCCTTTCAAAGAGCACTAGGGACCCAACTGAGGTTGAGTACTGCTTATCATCCGCAGACCGATGGCCAGACGGAACGCACCATTCAAGCATTAGAGGACATGTTACGAGCTTGTGTTTTGGAGTTAGGAGGCAGCTGGGATAGTTATCTTTCTTTGATTGAGTTCGCTTACAACAACAGTTATCACTCCAGCATTCAGATGGCACCGTACGAAGCTTTGTATGGGAGAAAATGCAGATCCCCTTTATGTTGGACGGAAGTGGGTGAGCGAAGTATGTTAGGACCCGATCTAATTCAAGAAACATCCGAACAAGTAAAGAAGATTCGGGAGAATATGCAGCGGGCTCAGGCCAGACAGAAGAGTTATTACGACAAGCGTCATAAGCCTCTAACTTTCGGAGTCGGAGACCATGTATTTTTGAGAATCACTCCTACATCGGGACTCGGAAGGAGAATGGGAGTAAAGAAGTTAAGCCCACGGTACTTAGGACCGTATCTGATTATGGACCGGATTGGAGAGTCTGCATACCGGTTGGCCCTACCACCCAATCTGTCAGGAATTCACAATGTATTTCATGTGTCGCAGCTACGGAGGTACCTCTCTGATCCATCTCACGTGTTACATCCAGAAGAAGTGGAACTAAAGGAAGATCTGACGTATCAAGTGCAACCGTTCCAAATTCTTGAAAGATCTGTCAAGCGACTCCGTTCTAAAGAGATTCCGTTGGTGAAAGTATTATGGAACAACAGGTCGGCAGCTGAAGCCACTTGGGAGCGCGAGGAAGACGTTCAGAAACGCTATCCAGAACTGTTTAGCTCTTAAGTAAGTTTAATTTTGCGGACAAAATTCCTATTTGGTGGGGAGAGTGTAACATCCCGCATAATTAGTAGAATACCTTAGTACTATATGCTATATGTACATGTGTAGAATTCGGATGTATGGTTTATGTGTTATGTGTTATGGCTTGTGAATTGTTTGATTTTTATTCCTTGGATAAGACTAAGGTAATTAATAAAATTAAATCATAGGAGGGTGTATATGTAGGCATATGAACTTATTAAAATCATGTGAGTAATGTGAGTATGTGTTAGAAGGCATTAGTGTTTGGATGTGGGCTAGTGTGTGTGTGGACTTGTTGCTTTTGGACTTGTGTGAATGGATCCTTTGGTGTGTGTGGCCAATGGCCCAAGGATGGCTCTTGGATCAAGCCAATTCAGCCCAAAATTGTAACCATTCTTATTTCCCCTAAGCCTTGCCCATTTAGGGTGACTTGTGCATCAAGGAACAACCACTTGGCTAGATGTTTTCCCCTCATTTTATGCGCACATAGGAGAGTAATTAGGACCTTGTAAATCTGCCATTTTCCCTTGTTAAAACCGCCACCTCACCTTGTTTAAGCATAGCTTGATTTAAACCTCATTGCATGGTAGACACTTGGACATTTTAGCATGATCTTAGGCTGCATAAATCTCCATTTTTGGGCGCACATGGGAGGGGCTGAATGCAGATTTTTTTTATGACACAAGACTGCATAACTTGTTGACTTGGACAACCACTTTCACTCCCCATCATGAGACTGCATTGTGCAGATTTTTGGTAAGCTTTTGCAGCCCTTCATGAGTCAAATCTCTTCCTCCTTCCACATGCATCATGAGACTGCATTCCCATCATTTTTGTGCAGAGGGCAGCTCCATAAATCTGAATCCTTGGCTGCCACAAAGCCCTCTAGCTTGTGGACTTAGTGAACCTCCTTCACCCCTCATCATTGTGCGCATAGCTTGGCTTTTTATGCAGAAATTTTCTGCACAAGGACAGCCCTATATGAGTGTGTGGACTGTCACAAATCTGCACTCATGATGAACCTCTTTTCCTCTCCTAGTTTGCGCACCAAGGACTGCACAAGTGCAGATTTTTGGGCTGCCACATGGTTAGTTTCCTTGTTGACTTAGCTAAGCTCTTACATGTGCACTTGACACTTCCTTTCCACTCCATTTTTGCGCACAACTTGGTCAAGTATGCAGAGAAAAATTCTGACTTTAGACAGCCCTTAAATCTGAACAAATCCCCTCACCCTTTTGCATGTAAGTAGAGTAATTTAGAAGCCAAACCTTGCTTGTTTCAGCCTTTTATGCAGCCCCATCATCTCATAAAAATCTGAATATTTCATGATGGTTAATCATGGCAATTCTCCCTCACTTTCCCTATATATTTGCGCACAAGAGAGGGGGCTGCCTCATTCATTTTGTGCAGCCAACTCCTCTCCCCTCTCTCTCACACTCTAGTTAAACATTGCAAGAACCTTAGGAGGAAGAAAGACCAAGCCAACTCCCTCCTTCCCTCACCTCAACCATCCACCAAGCTAGTGCTAGCCTTGTTCCTCAACCTTGAAACTGTCCAAGCTTGCTCATCATCACCTTGCTTGCGCATAGGACCTCTTAGGAAGTGTGGACTTGGTGTGAAGTGAAGCTAGAAGGAGTGTGTGCTACAAGAGGTAGGCTTTGAACTTTGAACTTTTCTTTGTATAGCCATGTATGTATGCTTGAATGTCCCCTCATATATGTGTTGCTTTGGATCCTTGGTTGAGCATGATAAAAGGATAAGTATGGAGTCATTTCATAATGATAAGTATGCATAGAAACCTCTTGGTTATGTTCGAATTCATGCTACTGCTTTCTTGTATGATTAGGTCACTGTTTAAAGAGTAATGTGCCACTGTTTCCTTATGTATGTGCCACTGTTTTGGTAGATAATATGCCACTGTTTCGGTCCCTCAAAATCACACTAAAATGCCACTGTTTTGAAGATGTATGCCACTGTTTCGGTTCATCAATATCACCATTATATGCCACTGTTTATATGCCACACAAATGCCACTGTTTTATGTGCACAAATGCCACTGTTTTATGTGCACAAATGCCACTGTTTTATGTGCACAAATGCCACTGTTTTATGTGCACAAATGCCACTGTTTTATGTGCACAAATGCCACTGTTTTATGTGCACAAATGCCACTGTTTTATGTGCACAAATGCCACTGTTTTATGTGCACAAATGCCACTGTTTTATGTGCAAAATGCCACTGTTTCTGCACTGTTTCTGCACAAATGCCACTGTTTTATGTGCACAAATGACACTATTTTATGTGCAAAAATGCCACTGTTTTATGTGCACAAATGCCACTGTTTCTACACAAAATGCCACTGTTTCTGCACATTTTATGCCACTGTTTCTGCACATTTTAATGCCACTGTTTCTGCACAAAGCCACTGTTTCTGCACATGCCACTGTTTCTGCACATATATGTCACTGTTTTAGTGTCACTTAAGCCACTGTTTTAGCCATGTAATGCCACTGTTTTATACATAAAAATGCCACTGTTTTACTCCTCAAAGGCCACTGTTTGTATGTATAAAATGCCACTGTTTTGGAAGTTCAAAGTGCCACTGTTTCTGTTTCAAAAATGCCACTGTTTCTGTTTTAAAAACGCCACTGTTTCTGTTTTGAAAACGTTTAAAACGTCACTGTTTTGGCTGCTGTAAACACTGCTGTATGTTCACTGTTTTGCTGCTGTATGTTCACTGTTTTGGCTGCTGTAAACACTGCTGTATGTTCACTGTTTTGCTGCTGTATGTTCACTGTTTTGGCTGCTGTAAACACTGCTGTATGTTCACTGTTTTGGCTGCTGTAAACACTGCTGTATGCTCACTGTTTTGCTGCTGTATGTTCACTGTTTTGGCTGCTGTAAACACTGCTGTATGCTCACTGTTTTGCTGCTGTATACTCACTGTTTTGGCTGCTGTAAGCCACTGCTGCATGCTTTCTGTTCTGCTGTAAATAGCCACTGTAAATGATTAGTTTTAATTGATTTAGGTGCGCTTAAGAAGTGAGAATATTTCGCTGCCGTTGGTAATATTTAAGGAAAGCTAAGGTAAGTGTCAGGCGATGATGCCTAATGTAACTATTGACTACTGGTATAGAATTGTAACATGATGCTCCATATGCCGTAAAAATATTATGTTCCATTATAATGAAAGGAAACTGCCAAAATGTGCCGTGATGGCTATATGACTATGAGGTAAGACGTTATGTGGCAGCATAACGCATATGAAAGGTATATAAGCATGCATCTTACATTATACCGCATTTTTACGCTTTGTGTGTGAAAGCATAGCATGACATGCATATATCAAGATCATATAGGCCTTGTTTTAGAATAGTTATGTACAGGACCATGTGTTTGAGCAAGCATCATATAGGCATCCCCAAGGTACCGGGGTATGGGACACTTGGCATCAGTCCGCATAGGCCCACAGATGGAATCCACATGGAGCTCAGGTGCCAAGGGATATTTGATTCCACTGTGAAGTGCGCGCACGACGGTGCTAAAAGCGCAAAGGAAAGGCGTTATATACGCAATATATGTACATGATAAAAAGGAAAAGGAACAAGGATATGTTGAAGTGACTGTTTATGATTTTGTGCCTAGTTAATATTGTTATATTATTGGTTTTATTGCCACACTACTGGGATTATTCTCACCCCTTCGGGGCTGCTATTTTTCCAAAATGGCAGGAGGACGCAAGAGCATTTGAAGGAGTATTATTTTGCTGTTGATTGCTGATGCGTGGATTATCAGTGTTGCTGTTTGTTTAAATGGATAACTGTAATGATTAATGTTTTGGAACTTTTGGATGACTGTAGTCTTTATCATGATTATGTTAAACTTTTGTGAACAATGACTATTTTGGAAAACCTTTATGAAAAGAATTTAAGTGTTGAAAATTTTTATACGGATTTGTATTCTGCTTTATTAGCCGACTCTAATTCCGCTTAGCAAACGACTCTCTTGGATGCATACAAGGGAGGGCGTTACAATCTTTATCTTGCGCGTATTGATATTATTTCTATTAGATCTGATCAACCTAATAGGGAGTGATAGTTTGGGGATCAGGGTTCGCAATAGGGATATTGGAATACTGATCCTGAAATTTGGATAAAGATGACTCTCCATGCATGTTCTAGGGATAGACTTGTATGGATTGCAGTCGTGGGATTGGTATCTACATAATGCTTATTTTCAGGCGGGATTACTAAGGGATTAGGGTTCCAACTGAAGTAAAGGGTTAGATTACCAAGGGATTGGGATCTAACTAATTATTTCTAAAAAGATGATAATTTGTCTGAGTTGTTAATTTCGATAGGTATTATGAATCAATCCGAAGTAAAATTGGGAACAATTGGTGAATGTACCCTGGCTACAGTCTTCTTCATCACTTCTTCTACAAAAATATTTCTTCATTTATTTTAAGTCTTTTTCAGAAAAACCTAAAAACAAGTCTTTACATTTTGAGTTACCATAGTGTGGAAACACCAATCGATTCATCTAACTTAAGAGGACTGGTTATAGTAGTAATTGTTTATCAATCCCTGTGGAGACGATCTTACTTATCACTTTATTACTTGGAACGATCGGTGCACTTGCCGAGATCGCAACAAAGAACTAAGGATGCGTTTCTGGTGTATGGTGGGGTTAATGAGTTAACAGTGAATGGGTTCACTGATGCCAGCTTTCAGAGTGACAAAGATGACTGCAAGTCACAGTCAGGATTCGTATTCACCTTAAATGGTGGGGCAGTGTCTTGGAAAAGTTCCAAGCAGAAGACAACAGCAGATTCAACGACAGAGGCTGAATACATAGCTGCTTCAGAAGCAGCTAAGGATATCATTTGATTAGAGAAATCATTGATAGGAATGATGTAAAAATGGATTATGTTCCACAGACGATAACCTGGCCGATTCTCTGACAAAGGTTGTTTCTTAGAGAAAACATTATAGTCATTATGAGGCTTTGGGCATACGACTTAGGTCTGATTGGCTCTAGGCCAAGTGGGAGCTTGTTAGCATATGGGTGTCCTAGAGACAATCTTTTGATTAAATAAAGGACACTAGATGTAGAACTTTGTTTGTCGTAAATAAATAAAGCACTATTTATTCAGTTTCATATTGTGTCTCGATATTACTGTTAATATTATATGAACGAAGTGGATAAACCCCTTGGAATAGAACATATATCTCTTGAGTATCTGTGATGAGATCACGATCATGAGGATTCAAGGATATTGCATGTCTATTCCTAATTATATGTTCCTAGTTTAGAGACACTGAGTTTGGGGATTAGTGATCTCGAGTAAAGACTAGTACGACTTATATACTTGTATATGGATACAAGGTAAAGACCTCATGAGCTGCAGATATGGAGATATCTTAGCTAAAGTCGTGGGTGGACCTATAAGAGTATAGCTCGCACTAAGCAGACCCAAAAGAGACTATATGAGGAAATCTCACAGATAGTGTCATTAGAGTAATCTCTTTGTTTGGGTATGTCTTTCCTTAGACCAGAAGTTATTACCTAGACTGTGTTCTTGAAGGCATGTTTTGATTGTATGCCTCGTCTGCCTCAAACATGGAGACTCAGGTATACTGTTGGGCGTGTCCTTAAAGGGCACAGGGCTAGGGTAATAAGCTGAAGGAATTCGTCAAATCTCTGTGAGAGATTAGGTTATCTGTAAACCGGAGAAATCGGGATGACATTTACAGGGACTCGGGAATCTATGCATAGTAAAAGAGATCATGAGATGATCTGCCTTTAGAGTCAGTAAATTGAAGATTCCCTATTTCGAATAAAGCTTACCCTAAACCGCAGGGGTTGATACATTTCCTTCCCCTAGGTTAATGGGAAGATGACCGAGACGAAGGGAAATACATACGGTAACCAAATATGTGCAATAGGATGATCAAGTCATTAATCTGACTAGTTCTGGGGCAACAAAGCATTGCTAATGCTCTGTGTTGTCATTAATTGGGTTGTGGGCTTGTTGGGCCCAAGCCCAGTTATGTCAGAAGCTAAGTTGGACCTAATGGGTCACACACTAACACCTTGTAGTCATGATGGACTAGCTTTAAAGGTATTGGGCCTAATAATGGTTGTTAGCCCAAGAAGCCCTTTGGAAGCCCACCTAAATGGGTGGGTGGTGCATGGAGCTTAGTAGTGGGCTTGGATAGTCCAAGCAATTACTAATTAATTTAATTAGTTAAATTAATAATCAAATATTTGAATTTCGAATTTTGAATTTGAAATTTGAATTTTGAAATCTGAATTTGGAATTTGAATTTCGAAATTCGAGTTTTGAATTTGAATTTTGAAATTTGATATTTGATATTTGAAATTTGAAATTTGAATTTGGAATTTGAATTTTGAAATTCGAATTTTGAATTTGAAATTTGAAATTTTGAATTTTGAATTTTGAATTTGAATGTTTGAACATTTGAACTCAAGTGTTTGAATTCGAATTTGAATTGGCTTTGAAAAGTTGTTTCATAACAAAAGGATAAGACAGGATCTTATTGGAGCATATTCCTTGGATCAAGAAGCATCTTTGGAGCACTGCGCAAGTTTAAGTGATAAGGATGTCATCTTATCACTTAAAACAAAGCTCCATTCAGATTTGGTGGTTGAGGGAATCAGTGGGTGAGTTGATTCAAATTTTGAATGCAACTACTCAATATATTTGGACCCCTTCTAGGGCTGAATTATGCGCATGAAAAGTATACTATATGATAGTTTATGAATTTAAGTTTAAATTATTTTGAACTTAATTTCATGTGGATAAGATTGGAGGTTGTTAGCAAAATTGGTTTTGCAACAGCTCCACCTTATCCTCCCTGCGCATATATACAGCCTCCTCACCTTAGGGTTTTGGTCAAGAAAACCTAGCCAACTCTCCTCCATCTATGCACCATTCTGTAGGGTAGTTCACTACACCTTTCCAAACAGAATACCTAGCCTCCACCTTCACCACTTGTGCGCATAGCAAGCCTCACTGTGCTGTTCATCTGGTGGCTTTCAAGAAAGGGTTCTTGCATCATTGACGAACGGTGGTGTGGATCACCATTAGAGGGTTTGAACCCTTCAAGCCTGACATCTCATCTCCCTGACTGATCAGGCCAAAAATAAGGTAACATCATGCTGTCTTAAAGCATGAACCTATGTGTGCATGTATGTTCCGCAGTAAAATTTTTATTTTACACCTTACATGCATCGGCCTTCAAAGGCCAGTTTACTTTCAATGAGCGCTTGTTTAACGTCACGAGCCTGATGGGAATCGTTCAAGATTCATGGTGGTCGGAAGCATGCAACCAATGATGAACCAGTCTTCTTGATCCAATGTTGTGTCTTTCCAGGATCATATGTATGTAGGTGAGAAGGAAGTTTCTCAGGAATTTTAAACTTGGTTTTCACAAGTTTTTCCTTACTCTTGTGCTTTTCCATCTTAACCTTTGGCTTGCTTTCTTCATACTGCCGATGGAGTTCCTTCTTGCTCCCTTTCTCAACTTTAGACAAATCTTTATTGATGATTACCGGGTATTGCTTTTCGTCTCCAAAGAAGGCATATGTCAGAGTTTCAGGTAACTCCTTCAATTTTGTTTTTCGTACTACTATAATTAGATCATTTTCCTTCTTTTCTAGCACCTCAAAATAACTTCTAGCTCTTCTTGTGCAGTAGCTTCATTTTGAGCCTTCAACTCCTCGCCATGAAATCGTGAGGATCTTCGTAATCCTCGCTACCGAAAGGAGTCTTTTCCACCAAGTTGATCAGAGACAGGTTGATGTCAAAATTGTTGGCTTGTATCTGTGGCCGGACAACACTAGAGTTCGGCCTTGTGAACATTGGAGCCAGAATTGACTTCATCAACTCCGCTGCAGGAGGTTGATTTGGGACCTCCTCCGGCGTTATTGTGATTCGCCATCTCTTGTATTGGTTGAACAAGTTCACTAATCGGACCTTCCCAAATTATCTGCTTGGCAACCCTTCTTAGCTTCCTCTCAACCCTTGTGATTTCAGGATCAAACACAAGATCTTCAGGATCAAGTCTACCTCGCATAAAACTCAAAGATGGTTAGTGACACCTGCAAAATGTAGATCAAGATAGAAAAAATCCTAAAAATAATATAGTAAAGACTTTTTTATGAGATTTTTCTTACAATCAAGATTTTATAATATTGAATTTTAATGAAATTTATAAGATTTGAAAGAATAATATGAATTTATAATATTTTAAAAAATTATATGAATTTTAAATAAATATTCAAAATTATAACAAATAAAAAGAATAAAGAAATGTTTGGTTGTGCTAAAACGACAATTGAAGATAGACACAAAATAACCTATTCACCATTTTCGGGTCTTTTTAGAAGGGAAAAGTGTTTGTCATTTTAAATGACATAACGTTGTGTCATTTTAGGAGAGAGATAGACACAAAATAAATTTTTTTATTTAAAATTTAAATTAAAAAAACCACCACTTTCTCTCTCCCACGATTTCCATTTCTTGTGTCCATCTCTCCTAAAATGACATAACTTATGTCATTCAAAATGACAAACATCAAACCCCTTTTTAGAAATCGAAGATTGTTTGCATCAACATTAAAATAAATTCTTATGAAATTGTTTCAAAAGAAGAAACATGAAAAAATATTCATTTTGATTAGCCAAATTAGCCTTTTCTTTTCTTTTTTTCTATTTTATTTTGGTGAAAACCTTTTTTCAATATAAAATATCATCGAAAAGAAGCTGTTTTGATTTTTGTGTGCCGGGACAAAAGTGTATATCTATTCAAATTTCAAAGGGTGATGATAAGAAACACAAAAATCAAAATGACGTTTTAGACAAAAAAAAATTATGAACTCTAAAATTCAAAATTTGAGAATACAAAATCTCTTTCAATATTCCACAAAAGCATATATGTCATATATGAAAAGAAAGACCTTGAGGTGTAGAACAAAAGTACTAAGGTTCCAGTTCAATCAAAAAAATAATTCATCAATTAATGTATAAAGTATCAACTTTTATAAAAAAAAAATCCACAAATTTTTTATTCCAATCAACATTTCATTTGCATGGTTTGAGAAAACGCTAAGGGTGTTTACCTAAAAAAGAAAATGAAAAGACTATGGTAGATTATGAGACACTGCAATAGAGAAATCTTAAGAAATCAGCTATTATGGTGAGATTGTGATAGAGATATGCTATTTATATTTTTACTCAAAAGTCTTAAAAAGTTATTTACCAAAAAAAAAAATCTTACAAAATCCACACTAATAGAAAATCCATTAAAATCCAATTTTTTGAATACCACAAGATTATTTTTCTTTTATTTAAAATCACGAAGGAATACCATCGGATTTGGACGTACTATAAAATAATATTTTAAAATCTTAATAGAATATGATGTGACTTTTTTACAATCATTTAAAGGGATAGGATATTGTAACAACCAAATAATGTTACTACCATATCTTAACCGTTGATTTTCGCCAATTAACGGTTATCATTTATTGCGAATTAATAATTAATTAATGAGTTAGATTTGAAAATTGATAACCGTTGATTGGCGGAAATCAACGGTTAAGATATTGTAGTAACATTGGTAGTAACATTATTTGGTTGTTACAATATCCTATCCCTCATTTAAAATCATAATTGAATACCTTAAATTTTTTTGTCAAAAAAACAGTTGATTAAAATCTCACCGCCAAATACTAGATATAATCTACATAACCTTATGAGAATCTACATATATCTTCAGCAGTGAATCTATATATATCTCCCGCTTAGAGAAAACGCCCCAAATTTTTTTCATAACGGCATTACACGGACACTCCTGAAAGCGAAAAATTTCCAGTGCTCTCACCCTCTCTCTCCTCGCCCTCTCTCTCCTCTCACTCCTCTCTCCTCACACTCTCTCTATCTCTCTCTTCTCCCCGACCACTATATTAGTGGTGTGCCGGGAGCACATAAAAGCTCCCGAAACCCCCGAAAGATCTTGAGTTACGACAATACAGCCTACAACGTGTTGGACAAGTGGCTTCAATACTCAAGAGGGGGGGTGAATTGAGTTTTACAAAATCTTTTCGCAAAGTGCCTCCTTTGATATTTAAAAGACTATTTCTTCAATAAGGTGATTTAGTAGTGAGAAGTATAAGTGAAGAGATTAACAAAGTAAGCAAGCAAGTGAATGAAAATGTTCTAAAGAAGCAATTTCAATAATAAAGTAAAGAGATAAGGTTAGAGAAATTGCAAACTAGATGTATCCTGGTTCGGTCACCACCACTGTGACCTACGTCCAGACTGAAGCCGCTCGATCAAGTCTTTCACTAACTATCAAGCTTGAGGGTGCTTGACAAACCTCTACAACCTTTCAAGACTTCGGGCTCTTGATGCCTTACAATTTTTGACTCCAAATTTTACTTAGGAAATTTGGT
>JAVKPL010013432.1:0-72650 GCA_032173675.1 Gastrolobium villosum | reverse complement strand
ATTTGTTTTTTTTTTTTTTTCGAAACCAATGCCGCCTACTGTCCCTCACGGCACCAATTAATTTTTTTTTTTCTCACTTAATGTAATCCTTGTACGTGAAAGAGCACTATGCACCCATAGAGATGATTTAAGGGATACCTTTAGAGATCTAGAATTCTTGTAATATCAATTATCAGCCATTACATTTAGTTAAGGGATACAACTTTGCAAAATTTATAGAACCATACAAATTTCACTTTCTCTTTAAAGTATTTCTAATGCCATCAACCAAATGCTATTATCATTGGTTGTTTGCAAATTATAAAGAAGTCTTTCTAATTAAAAGTCATAATGCGATTGTGGCAAGAATCAAAGGAGAAGTGGTAATATTACAAAATTAAAAAGGTGGAGATAAAAAGAAGAATTTGCATATAATTAAAATAATATTTATACTTTTTAAATATAGAAGTCCTTGACAATTGATATTTGTTTTGATTGGTGAGGCATAGCAGGACAAAATTTAAATACAGCCCCCGTATTATTCTCATATGTCTACTTGAGTATATGTGCTAAGTCTAATTTTCTTTTTCTTTGGCCTGCTCAAGAAAAGTTGTCTAACCTTTTCCATGGATCCATGGGTAACTTGCTAGTAGCTTAGTTAGGGACAGGTACGTGCAACATCATAGGAGTGCTTCAGTTTCCTTGATCATGTAATTATGGGTTTTCAACATTTCCTACCTATTTAGCATGTAAAGGTGTTCGGTTTTACTTCTTAAATTAATTTTTTTTTTTATATTTTTTCTGACACAGAATTGTGTCACTGTATTGATATATAACATCTAGATTGTTCATGTGCATGGAGAAATCATTTTTAATATATAGTAGCATATCTTGGAATATTTCTGTTCATATCTATAAGATTATATACTGTTTAAAACCATGAATAAGCTTTTTGCTTTTATAGTATAATATGTTTGTTGGTTGTGGTCAATTACGCTCTATAATCTATAATTTTATTCTTATTGGAACAACATTATTTTCTGTTGATATAGGTGGCTGAGTACTCGGTCTTTATCAAAGATGGTGCATACACTACAAAAAATCATAGGGTTGGATTTCTTGTCTCATACTACAAAACAAGTTTCAATTCAATGTTCCGCCCAATCAAAATTAACAATTCTATAAACCATATGCATATGTTCCTCCACCACTAATATTGCATTTCCCCACAACACACACACAAGCACACAAAAAAAACCTAATTAATATTTCTAGGTTTTAAATGATTGTATTGTACTGCATAAAATTATTTTTTCAGGTCTGAGCTAGCTCAATGTTTAATTTTTGTCTGATCATCAAGCTAAAGTTTAATATTTTTTATGCAGGTGTGATGGGATAGATAATGCTTCAAAGGGTTACAACGCATATAAGAACAAGTTTAGGAAGGATAATATGAAAAAATTATATTGTCATATTTTGTTAATGGAACGAAGAAAAAAATTGTTTTTGGTTACATAAAGGAAGATGATTTTTTATACAGACATTCCATGCCAAATTTCTGAATAGTTTTATTTGGCAATTATTTTCCTTATGCAATATTAGTAGAAAAAATTATTAGCTTATATGAATTGAAAATTTGATGTCATATTTAAATTCTTCAATGATATAAGATTTGTAGTCTGGTTTATATTTTATCGTGTTCACTACTTTACCTTGAACTACTTTTAATATTATTTTCTTTATTATTATAAAATTTATTAAATTTGAAATAATTTTAATGAAATATATATATATATATTTTTAGCCACATTTATAAATGTGGCTAATAAAAATTTTCAGACACAATTAGCCACATGTTTTTATCGTGGCAAATTATATAATTTAACCACATTTGTAAAGTGGCTAAATGAACAATAATTGTGGCTAAAAAAAGGCTACCTCACTCCGTCAAAATGTGGCTAAACGAATAAAATAATATGGTTAAAATATTGCAACACCACTTTTAGACACATTCAATAAAAATGTGGTAAAATTTGTTAGCCACATTTTTTATCAATATTTGCCACATTTTTAAATGTGGCTAAATAGCATTTTTTTGTAGTGTATTTGTAATATTCCTTTTGGATTAGGTCTAGGCTTCTCATTTAAGCCCATTAGGGTCTCTATATATTGTAACTCTCTGTATTAGATTAATACACAACATATTATTTCATATTCAAGTTCAAGTTCATATTATTTCACAAGATCTCTTCAAGAAATCAAGAATCGTGTCTTCAACAAGTAAGCTTAAATCTTTTTGGTGTTCTAATTTCATATAATCCTATTTTGAAATTTCTTACACTCTCATATAACATGAGATTAATTTAATCCTAAATTATATGCAAACTCCCGTGTCAGTGTATGTGCATCATAGATGAGACCCATATTTTTATTATTATTTTTTTAATTTTTTAGTAGGATCCATATTAAATTTATCTCGCAAAATAAGACATACTCTCTCTGTTAGAAATTTTTATAATTATTGTGGGCTTCAATCAATTGCAATTTTTCTTGTTTTAATAAAAATGGGTTGAGTCACGATCCATATACGGATGCAGTATAAAGTCCAGTTAATTAGTGATCCTTTTGATTTGAGTTTGGATATCTGTAAACTGATTAGTGTGGGTAATAGTGTAGGCCTAACCCATCGGCCCATGATGGGAAGGAGACTTGGGTTAATAAGTTGACTAGGTCCCCTCTGCATTCACAGGAGTGTTAGATTAGATATGATTAGATTTGAATATATTACTTCCTATCGGTAAATATTCCTTTTGGATTAGGTTTGGGTAGGGGTGTTAACGGGCCGAGCCGAGCCGAGCTTTGATCTTAACGGGCCGAGCTTGTATTTAAACGTGTCAGACTGGCCTTAGCATATTACATGTTACGAATATAATATTAGTCTGTGGCCTTGTTCATTTACAAAATATAAAAGCATGTCTTAAGCCTGTGGCCTATTTATTTATTAAAAATAAAAACCTCACCTTTCAATTTGCAGCAATATTTAACCCATCAATCATGCACTCGTATGTATTTTTTTGTAAGAAAGTAATAGTTATTTCTTTTATAAGTAAAAAAACATATTAATATTAAAAAGTCAAAATAAAAACAGCATATTTACTTTACGTTTCTTTTCCTTAATTTTTTTTTAACAAAGGGGAAAGCAACAGAACTAGAAACAAAACAAAGTCTGGGCAAGTAGTGCCCATCAAATCTCTAGCAAACAGCTCTCTACAATCCATAGGGACTCCAAGGAAAAGCTGTAGATCCCAAAGCATCAGCAACGAAATTACCTTCATCTTTTTTTTGTCATTTTTAATCTTTCTTTTTCTACATCTTATATCTTCGTCTTCATATCTCTTATTTCTTTACCAATCGTTGTTAGTAATTATGAAATATTGTTAGTAATTATGAAAAGTGGCAATCGTTGTCTCAAATGATTAATATAAAAATATAAAAAATAAATAAATTTATTGTATACGGGCCAGCCTCCAAGGTTTCAAGGCCGGGCCTGGCTATGAAAGCCTAAGGCCTTTTAAATAAAAAGACTTTTGTATGAGTATAAGTCTGGGTCCAATAATTAAAAAAGACGAGTTGAGCCGGGCCGAAAAAGACGGGCCGGGCCTAAGGCCTTATTATCACCCCTAGGTTTGGGCTTCTCACTTAAGCCCATTAGGCTCTCTATATATTGTACCTATCTGTATTAGATTAAAACGCGACATATTATTTCAAGTTCATATTATTTACAAGAGGTTTTCAAGAATCGTGTCAATCGTGTCTTCGACAAGTAAGCTTAAATCTTTTGGTGTTCTAATTTCATATAATCATATTTTAAAATTTCTTACACTTTCATATAACATGAGATTAATTTAACCCTAAATTATATTTGTTTGTTATTTATATAATTTACCCGAATGAACGTAGAAAAAAAATAAAATAAAAATGTCAATAACAGTATCCATTGGATCTTTTCCGATTCTGCTGTCAGCTAAGAATTACACGTCTCCGTTAATACTAGTCTCTAATTATGTTATTTTATGTGATGATGCTATTTTATAAAAATATATTATTAATTTATAGTCCTAAATTTGCTTTATTAGCCCAAAAGAAGTGAACTTTCCTCATAAAAATTAAAAAATCCTCCTACCAAACAGCACCTTAAGAAAATAAAACGATATTGTTTTATTTTCTTAAGAATTCAATTCCCTTTCTTTCTCTTTCTCCCTGCTTTATTAGTGTCACAACCTTCTTTCTTCTTTCTACCTGGTAGATGTCTCTCTTCTTCTTTTTTCGCTTCAGAGGGTCCAAGTTGAATAAAGGGGAAAGCAACAGAACTAGAAACGAAACAAAGTTTGGGCAAGTAGTGCCCATCAAATCTCTAGCAAACAGCTCTCTACAATCCATAGGGACTCAAAAAAAAAAGCTGTAGATCCCAAGTGTCTAATAGTTTCCCTTTGGTTGCCAAAGCATCAACAACGAAATTAACTTCATCTTTTTTTGTTGTTGTCATTTTTAATCTTTCTTTTTCTACATCTTATATATTCGTCTTCATATTTCTTATTTCTTTACCAATCGTTGTTAGTAATTATGAAATATTGTTAGTAATTATGAAAAGTGGCACTCGCTATCTCAAATGATTAATATAAAAATATAAAAAATAAATAAATTTATTGTATACGGACCAGCCTCCAAGGCTTCAAGGCCGGGCCTGGCTATGGAAGCCTAAGGCCTTTTAAATAAAAAGACTTTTGTATGAGTATAAGTCTGGGTCCAATAATTAAAAAAGACGAGTCGAGCCGGGCCGAAACTAAGGGCCTAAGGCCTTATTATCACCCCTAGGTTTGGGCATCTCACTTAAGCCCATTAGGCTCTCTATATATTGTACCTATCTGTATTAGATTAAAACGCGACATATTATTTCAAGTTCATATTATTTACCAAGAGGTTTTCAAGAAATCAAGAATCGTGTCAATCGTGTCTTCGACAAGTAAACTTAAATCTTTTGGTGTTCTAATTTCATATAATCATATTTTAAAATTTCTCACACTTTCATATAACATGAGATTAATTTAACCCTAAATTATATTTGTTTGTTATTTATATAATTTACCCGAATGAACGTAGAAAAAAAATAAAATAAAAATGTCAATAACAGTATCCATTGGATCTTTTCCGATTCTGCTGTCAGCTAAGAATTACACGTCTCCGTTAATACTAGTCTCTAATTATGTTATTTTATGTGATGATGCTATTTTATAAAAATATATTATTAATTTATAGTCCTAAATTTGCTTTATTAGCCCATAAGAAGTGAACTTTCCTCATAAAAATTAAAAAATTCTCCTACCAAACAACAACTTAAGAAAATAAAACGATATTGTTTTATTTTCTTAAGAATTCAATTACCTTTCTTTCTCTTTCTCCCTGCTTTATTAGTGTCACAACCTTCTTTCTACCTGGTAGATGTCTCTCTTCTTCTTTTTTCGCTTGAGAGGGTCCAAGTTGAATAAAAGGGAAAGCAACAGAACTAGAAACGAAACAAAGTTTGGGCAAGTAGTGCCCATCAAATCTCTAGCAAACAACTCTCTACAATCTATAGGGACTCCAAGAAAAAGCTGTAGATCCCAAGTGTCTAATAGTTTCCCTTTGGTTGCCAAAGCATCAGCAACGAAATTACCTTCTTCTTTTTTTTGTCATTTTTAATCTTTCTTTTTCTACATCTTATATCTTCGTCTTCATATCTCTTATTTCTTTACCAATCGTTGTTAGTAATTATAACACCTCAAATATTTAAATGTTTATTTTAAATGATATTGTGAAATGAAAGACGATGGATTAGTGAAAATCCAAGCATTATGGCCAAAAGGGGCAAAAAGGGCAAAATGGTAATTTGCCAACCGTGTGTTAAGAGGCTTAAATATTGAGTTAGAGATTTCAAATGACAAAAGTAAGGTTGGAAATGGAATCAGGGCGAAAAATTGAGTAAGTGATTTTTAAGTGTTAAAATACTGAGTTGTGAGTGTACCAATAGATGTGAAATTTTTATCAATATTTTGGAGAATGAAAAATATGTCATGGACTGGAAAAATATTTAGATTAAGGATTTGTGATCAGAAATTTTATCGGAGTAAAAGTTAGATCGCGTGTGGGACCCGTGTGACCGAAGTCACTTGGCCCCACCTCCTTTTCTTTCCTTCTTTCTCTCTTTTCCTCTCATCTCTCGCGCGCACCAACAGGGAGGAAGGAAGCCATTTTCACATTTCTTCACTTTTCTCCCATTTCTTCGTTTCTCCACCGAATCGCTTGATTTTGGTGTTGAAATCTATCGTAAACAACCTTCCAAAGCCATTGGTAGCACCTAGAAGCCTTGAATCCATCTCTTTGGCCGCGTTTCAAGCAAAATCAGATCCGACCCATGTATGTTTTTGGAGATTTCTTGGGGTTTTGAACTTCAAATGGTTTAGTGAAGCCTTGGTGGTGATCATACTACCCATTGTAAGTATATTTGTGGTCTTTTGGTAGTTGATTTCTTAGATCTATGAATATGTGTTCAAACCTTTGATTTTAGATGTGTGATGATAGAGAGCCCAAATGCAAAAATGCTATTAGATGAAAAGGCCTTAGAATCATGTTTGTAAGCTAGAAATGCTATGTTAAATTTTGGTGAAAAATCTAGGTTTTTAACTTAGAGAATTTTGAGGAATTTTGATGAAAAATGAGTTTTTGTGTAATTGGGAATTGATGATTGTTGTAGGGTGCCTCACACGGTTGGATTTGAGAAAAGTTGATTTGGAGCATACGTTTGGAACGGTGTTGCTCGTGTTAAGGTAAACTCTTGGAACTTGGGTTTAATCCCTAGTGAGCTCCACCACACCTAGAGGAAGGTTGTGGTTGGATTATGTAGTGATGACATGATGTGTTTGTGTGCTTGTATGCATATTGCTTGTATTGTGTGAAAATTGTGTGGTCACTGATCAGTTGACAAGTGGAGTTTGGTCATCCGCTGGATTCATCTTTGTGAGAATGCCAGTCGGGTATTGCCGTGGAGTCGACTCTGGGAGCGGCGCCAGGATGATCCAAACGTGGGACGTCCGCCGGATAGGGCTCATGAGGAGTTCCGGTTGGGTATTGCCATGGAGTCTTCTCAACCATGGGAGAGGCGCCAGGACTGTCTCGGGAGTTATATGATGGAGTCCTTGAACACGAATCCATGAGTGGATGTTCTTGGGTGTCTCCAGGAGGATGGTGATATTGTTTTACTTGCATGCCATATTATGTCATTTTGATACATTTTAGTGAGCCATGGAGTGGAGAGAGCCTCTAGCTCCATTGGTTTACTGAGATATATCCGTATATCTCACCCCGTGTTTGGGGGACCACATTTCAGGTCACTATGAGCCGGGAGGAGCTTCGGGCAAGAAGCCCGTATAGTGGACGTTGGATGGACATGCGGTGCATTGGATTGCATGGCTTTTTGGAGGAGTTTATGGAGTGCACATAGCATACCATTAGTATATTGAGACTTAGGTCATGAACATATTGCATGATGTTATTTTCCATGCTTTTGTTAGTGTTCATGGTCATATGCTAAGTCTTGTTATGTTTTATTATTCATGGCTTGGATAACTGTATATTTTGAGTGAGCATGGGACTTGTCCATTGCCACATTCATAGCCTTGAAGTCTTGATGTGTAATGTTGTAAAAATGGTCCATATGTACATGTAAATGGCCATTATTTGAGAATGATGTAATTGATGTTAAACTTAAGGGAAATGCATGATGGAAAGGCCTAGAGCCAACATTAGGACATGATTATGTGTTATGTGGAGTACCAAGGGGTTAGGGATGGATTACACACCCTTTTTGGGGCTCAAAACAGCTGTAATCTGTCATTTTGCTGCATAGTAATCGATTACCCAAGCATGGTAATCGATTACCATGCAACAGGGACGAAAAATTAGCTACTGTCTGCACTGGTAATCGATTACTGGCCTTTGGTAATCGATTACCATGTGAGGTAATCGATTACCCAAAGCTGGTAATCGATTACCAGAACAGAGGAATTGAAAAATTGGCTACTGCCTCATTTTTGACAGGTGGTAATCGATTACCACCCTCTGGTAATCGATTACCACAGTGTAATTTTCGAAAATTCAGGTTTTTCTAGACTAAAAGAAAGGGGTATAACTTGATGGGTAGAACTCCAAATGATACGTGGTTTGAAACCACGCGTAGACAACGTAAAGGACTACAACTTGGTAAAAGATGAGAGTAAGATGGTGAGTTCAAATGAAATGAATAAAAAGAATGGTTTATGATGTTAGAAAGTGTATGATTCCGCAAATGGCATTTACAATTATAGTGTGGTTTTAATTGATTACGGAAAATGTATTTATGAAAAAGAAAAGGAATATGTTAAAAGAAAAATTTGCCCGTAATTTAACTAACCAAATCACTGTGATTGTAACTGCGCTTAATATCATAATCAATGTTAACAATACCGGTGTACAACGGGCTGTTACATTTTATGGTATCAGAGCAGTTTTGTTTAGGGAACTCTGATTGTTTGTGTATGATGTATCTTGTGTGTCATAGCTATCTGTGAACTATTTATGATTAATGTATATGTGATTCCTCAGTGTGGGTCTGATCAGCTCATTCCTTTGTGTTACATGTACAGATATCATGAGTAGGGCACGAGGTCGCCGTGGGGCACGTGGTGCAGGTCCTTTGCCACCGGATCCGGTCACTGCAGCACTGAATGCTCTGCAGGCGGAAACGGCTGCAAATAGAAATATGACTGAGAACCTGATGAAAGCAAATCAGGATATGATGCAGGCCTTTATGGCTGAGTTGAGGGCGGATAGAGGTCGCCCTAGGAGGGAGAACACACCTCCACATACGGCTACGGTGACTCCTACACCGACGCCATCTGTTACTCCTCAACAGGGGGAGAGTGGGGCTAGTCACCACACTAGTGAGGCTAGTCATCATACTACTACGGATCCTAGTTATATTCCTGATCCATCATCTGTTGCCCAATCTACTGGGGCTGCTGGGCAGGTGCTGGATAATGCTGATGATGAGCGTAGGCTCATATCCTTTAGGAAACATAAGCCACCCGCATTTCTGGGGTCAAGGGACCCAAAGGAGGTCACTGCTTGGTTGAGGGGCATGGACAAGATTTTTCAGGTTATGAGATGCCAAGACCCGCAGAAGTTATTGTATTCTGTTTATATGCTGGAGGGTGATGCCCAAGAGTGGTGGGACAATGTGTCTCGCCCATTTGTTATTCAGGGTGAAGTCCTTACTTGGACTATGTTTGAAGGATTATTTCATGAAGAATATTTTCCCCGTGATGTTCGGGAGGCAAAGCAAGGTGAATTTGATAAACTGGTACAGGGGGTTATGACTGTGGATGCCTATGTGGCAAAATTCAATGAACTTGTCAAGTTTGCTAATTATGGAGGTACTTTACCTACTCCCGAGTTCTTGTCAGCTAAATTTCAAAGAGGGCTGAGTGAGAAGATTGCTAAGAGGATGTCAAATACTGCAGTGAGAAACTTTGCTGATCTGGTGACCCAATGTAAGAGGGTCGAGACTGTTTATGGGAGGTATCCGAAATCTGATTCGGCAAAAGAGCAAGATGTTAAGAGGACACCTGGTCCTTCTGGTAATACTAACAGGGGAGGTTTCAATAATAATAATAGAGGTAGGGGGTTGCATGTGAGGCAGCCTCCTGGTCAGTTCAAGAGGGGTGGAAATACTGGTGGTGGTGGTGCTTCGAACAGATATTTTACCCCACAATGTGGGAAGTGTGGGAAATACCACAGAGGCGTATGTGGTGCTGGTACGTCGAATTGTTTTAGATGTGGTCAGAGTGGCCACTTTGCTAGAAATTGTACATCTCCTTCGGGGCAGGCTGCGAATCTGCAGGCCTTGCCGCCAGCTACTACTACTACTGCTGCTCCTATTGCTGTTGTTCCTACTGTGGGACGAGTTTATACTACTAATGCACAACGTACTGAAAAGGCTCCGAATTTGGTTAAAGGTATAATTTTTCTCTCTAATGTTGATTTATCTGTGTTGTTTGATTCGGGAGCGACACATTCATTTGTGGCGGACTATGTGGCTAAGGCGTTGGACTTAAAGGTAACACGGATGGTTCCTCCGATGCGTATTACTACTGCTACAGGAGAGGTTAGTGAATCGTCTTGGATCTGTGAAGATGTGAAGTTCACTTATTTAGGCAGGGGTTACACCATTGATTTAATTATCTTACCCCTGGCCTCTGTCAATTTAATTTTGGGGATGGATTGGTTGTCTCGGAACTGCGCAATGATTGATTGCTGCGGGAAGAGGTTGTTGCTATCTCACGAGAGGCCGTCTGTTTGTCCGTCTTTGTATTTGTCTGTCAGTCAGACTGTGAAAGCCTTGAAGGCTGGAGATCTGGGTTATGTCTTGTTGGGCGGATTGGTGGGTGATAAAAAGGAAGAGATTTCTGCTATTCCAGTTGTAAATGAGTTTGAGGACGTGTTTCCGGATGAGATACCGGAATTCCCACCTGAGAGAGAGATTGAATTCTCGATTGATTTACTGCCTGGTGTGGGGCCGATCTCCTTGGCTCCATACCGGATGTCGCCACTTGAGTTGGCTGAATTGAAAAAGCATATTGAAGAATTATCTGCGAAGAATTTTATTAGGCCGAGTGTGTCTCCGTGGGGAGCACCGGTAATATTTGTAAAGAAAAAGGATGGTAGCATGAGACTGTGTACTGACTACCGACAGCTGAATAAAGTGACTATTAAGAACCGGTACCCATTACCGCGTATTGATGATTTATTAGATCAGTTGAGGGGTGCCTGTGTATTTTCAAAGATCGATCTCCGGTCCGGATATCACCAGATTCGGATTAAACCGGAGGATGTACCTAAAACAGCTTTCCGATCCAGATATGGGCATTTTGAATATCAAGTGATTCCTTTCGGGCTTACTAATGCCCCGGCGGTGTTCATGGATTATATGAACCGCATTTTCAAACCGTTTTTGGACCAGTTTGTAATTGTTTTTATCGATGACATTTTGATCTACTCTAAGAGTAAGGAGGAGCACGTCGACCATTTGAGGACTGTGTTGCAGGTGTTGAAGGACAAGAAACTGTATGCTAAACCGTCTAAGTGTGAATTCTGGTTGTCTGAGGTGCAATTTTTGGGCCATGTTATTTCTGCAAGTGGTGTTGCAGTGGATCCAAGCAAGATTGAAGCGGTGAGTGACTGGGAAAGACCTAAGACTGTGACTGAAATTAGAAGTTTTCTGGGGCTTGCTGGCTATTATCGCCGATTTATACAGGGATTTTCTGCAATGGTTCTACCGTTGACTCGATTAACACGAAAGGATACTCCTTTTGTGTGGACCCAGGAATGTGAGGACTGCTTTCTGCTACTTAAAGAGAAATTGACTACTGCTCCGGTGTTGACTCTACCTGATCCGGAGGGTGAGTTTGTATTATATTGTGACGCTTCTAAGAAAGGTTTAGGGAGCGTGCTGATGCAGGAAGGAAAAGTGATTGCATATGCGTCTAGGCAGTTGAGGCCACATGAAGAAAATTATCCGACGCATGACTTAGAATTGGCTGCTATTGTGTTTGCCTTGAAAATTTGGAGGCATTTTCTGTATGGGATGAAGTTTGCTGTGTTCAGCGACCATAAAAGCTTGAAATATTTATTTGATCAGAAGGAGCTGAATATGAGGCAGCGTAGATGGGTTGAATTCTTGAAAGATTATGATTTTGAGTTGAAATACCACCCGGGAAAGGCCAATGTTGTGGCTGATGCATTGAGTAGGAAGTCTGTGAATTTATCTCATATGATGATGTGGGACAATGAAGTGATTGAGCAATTCCGTGATATGAAAATAACGGATTTCTTTGCAGGAAGAATGTGTGATATGGAGTTGACTCGGATTGAGAACGAGCTGCACGAGAAGATTAAAGAGACTCAAATCAGAAATGAAAGTATAAAGTATTTGAAAGGCCAGAGTGGCATATCTGTTAATGAACAGGGACTTTTGTTATATCAGGGCAGGATTGTTGTGCCCAGGGAACTTGCAGAGGAAGTTATGACTGAGGCCCATAAGGGTCAATATTCTATCCACCCAGGTGCCACAAAAATGTATCAAGATTTGAAAGTTAAGTTCTGGTGGCCTGGTATGAAAAGGGATGTTGCCGAGTACGTGTCTAAGTGCTTGGTGTGTCAGAAAGTGAAAATAGAGCATCAGAGACCTGCTGGATTACTTCAGCCGCTGGATATACCTGAATGGAAGTGGGAGAGTATTTCAATGGATTTTGTTGTTGGACTACCGAGAACTCAATCTGGTTATGATTCGATTTGGGTTATTGTGGACCGACTTACGAAGTGTGCACATTTTCTACCAGTACGAGTAGACTACACCACAGAGAAGTTGGCTACACTGTATGTAAAGGAGATTGTTAGACTCCATGGGATACCGATTAGCATTGTGAGTGATCGGGACCCGAAGTTTACTTCACGATTTTGGGGAGCTTTGCAGCAGGCTTTTGGCACTCAGCTCCGGCTGAGCACTGCTTATCACCCGCAGACTGATGGTCAGACTGAGAGGACCATACAGACACTTGAGGATATGCTGAGAGCATGCACACTGGAACAGGGTAATGCCTGGGATAGGTACTTGCCACTGGTGGAATTTTCTTATAATAACAGTTTTCATTCCAGTCTGGGTATGGCACCATATGAGGTTTTATATGGCAGGAGGTGTCGTACGCCCACTTGTTGGACTGAGGTAGGCGATAAAGAAAGATTTGGTCCGGATTTTGTGCAGGAAACGACAGTGCAAATTGAAATGATCAGAGAGAAATTGAAACAGGCACAGAATCGACAGAAGAGCTATTATGACAATAAGCATAGACCGCTGGAATTTGAGGAAGGTGACCATGTTTTCGTACGTTTGTCGCCGGTCACAGGTGTTGGCCGTGCGTTGGGTGTGAGGAAGCTGAGTCCACGATTCATTGGACCATATCAAATTATGAAAAGAGTAGGATTGGTGGCCTATCAGCTTGCCTTACCCCCTCAGTTGTCCAATTTACACGATGTTTTTCATGTGTCGCAGTTGCGACGTTATGTTCCGGATGAATCACATGTGGTGATGCCGGATAATATTGAAATCAGGGAGAACCTAAAGACTCCTATTGATCCTATTGCAGTATTGGATCGCAGTGAAAAGCGATTGAGAAGTAAAGTGATTCCCATGCTGAAGATTCAGTGGGAAGGCCGCACACCTGAGGAGGCTACTTGGGAGCGGGAGGACGAGATTCTCCGGCTGTATCCTGAGTTAGTGAGCAGGTATGATTTAATTTTGCGGACAAAATTTCAAAAAGGTGGGGTGAATATAACACCTCAAATATTTAAATGTTTATTTTAAATGATATTGTGAAATGAAAGACGATGGATTAGTGAAAATCCAAGCATTATGGCCAAAAGGGGCAAAAAGGGCAAAATGGTAATTTGCCAACCGTGTGTTAAGAGGCTTAAATATTGAGTTAGAGATTTCAAATGACAAAAGTAAGGTTGGAAATGGAATCAGGGCGAAAAATTGAGTAAATAGGCAAATTTGGGAAAAATCGATGAATAGTGATTTTAAGTGTTAAAATACTGAGTTGAGTGTACCAATAGGTGTGAAATTTTTATCAATATTTTGGAGAATGAAAAATATGTCATGGACTGGAAAAATATTTAGATTAAGGATTTGTGATCAGAAATTTTATCGGAGTAAAAGTTAGATCGCGTGTGGGACCCGTGTGACCGAAGTCACTTGGCCCCACCTCCTTTTCTTTCCTTCTTTCTCTCTTTTCCTCTCATCTCTCGCGCGCACCAACAGGGAGGAAGGAAGCCATTTTCACATTTCTTCACTTTTCTCCCATTTCTTCGTTTCTCCACCGAATCGCTTGATTTTGGTGTTGAAATCTATCGTAAACAACCTTCCAAAGCCATTGGTAGCACCTAGAAGCCTTGAATCCATCTCTTTGGCCGCGTTTCAAGCAAAATCAGATCCGACCCATGTATGTTTTTGGAGATTTCTTGGGGTTTTGAACTTCAAATGGTTTAGTGAAGCCTTGGTGGTGATCATACTACCCATTGTAAGTATATTTGTGGTCTTTTGGTAGTTGATTTCTTAGATCTATGAATATGTGTTCAAACCTTTGATTTTAGATGTGTGATGATAGAGAGCCCAAATGCAAAAATGCTATTAGATGAAAAGGCCTTAGAATCATGTTTGTAAGCTAGAAATGCTATGTTAAATTTTGGTGAAAAATCTAGGTTTTTAACTTAGAGAATTTTGAGGAATTTTGATGAAAAATGAGTTTTTGTGTAATTGGGAATTGATGATTGTTGTAGGGTGCCTCACACGGTTGGATTTGAGAAAAGTTGATTTGGAGCATACGTTTGGAACGGTGTTGCTCGTGTTAAGGTAAACTCTTGGAACTTGGGTTTAATCCCTAGTGAGCTCCACCACACCTAGAGGAAGGTTGTGGTTGGATTATGTAGTGATGACATGATGTGTTTGTGTGCTTGTATGCATATTGCTTGTATTGTGTGAAAATTGTGTGGTCACTGATCAGTTGACAAGTGGAGTTTGGTCATCCGCTGGATTCATCTTTGTGAGAATGCCAGTCGGGTATTGCCGTGGAGTCGACTCTGGGAGCGGCGCCAGGATGATCCAAACGTGGGACGTCCGCCGGATAGGGCTCATGAGGAGTTCCGGTTGGGTATTGCCATGGAGTCTTCTCAACCATGGGAGAGGCGCCAGGACTGTCTCGGGAGTTATATGATGGAGTCCTTGAACACGAATCCATGAGTGGATGTTCTTGGGTGTCTCCAGGAGGATGGTGATATTGTTTTACTTGCATGCCATATTATGTCATTTTGATACATTTTAGTGAGCCATGGAGTGGAGAGAGCCTCTAGCTCCATTGGTTTACTGAGATATATCCGTATATCTCACCCCGTGTTTGGGGGACCACATTTCAGGTCACTATGAGCCGGGAGGAGCTTCGGGCAAGAAGCCCGTATAGTGGACGTTGGATGGACATGCGGTGCATTGGATTGCATGGCTTTTTGGAGGAGTTTATGGAGTGCACATAGCATACCATTAGTATATTGAGACTTAGGTCATGAACATATTGCATGATGTTATTTTCCATGCTTTTGTTAGTGTTCATGGTCATATGCTAAGTCTTGTTATGTTTTATTATTCATGGCTTGGATAACTGTATATTTTGAGTGAGCATGGGACTTGTCCATTGCCACATTCATAGCCTTGAAGTCTTGATGTGTAATGTTGTAAAAATGGTCCATATGTACATGTAAATGGCCATTATTTGAGAATGATGTAATTGATGTTAAACTTAAGGAAAATGCATGATGGAAGGGCCTAGAGCCAACATTAGGACATGATTATGTGTTATGTGGAGTACCAAGGGGTTAGGGATGGATTACACACCCTTTTTGGGGCTCAAAACAGCTGTAATCTGTCATTTTGCTGCATAGTAATCGATTACCCAAGCATGGTAATCGATTACCATGCAACAGGGGACGAAAAATTAGCTACTGTCTGCACTGGTAATCGATTACTGGCCTTTGGTAATCGATTACCATGTGAGGTAATCGATTACCCAAAGCTGGTAATCGATTACCAGAACAGAGGAATTGAAAAATTGGCTACTGCCTCATTTTTGACAGGTGGTAATCGATTACCACCCTCTGGTAATCGATTACCACAGTGTAATTTTCGAAAATTCAGGTTTTTCTAGACTAAAAGAAAGGGGTATAACTTGATGGGTAGAACTCCAAATGATACGTGGTTTGAAACCACGCGTAGACAACGTAAAGGACTACAACTTGGTAAAAGATGAGAGTAAGATGGTGAGTTAAATGAAATGAATAAAAACAATGATTTATGATGTTAGAAAGTGTATGATTCCGCAAATGGCATTTACAATTATAGTGTGGTTGTAATTGATTACGGAAAATGTATTTATGAAAAAGAAAAGGAATATGTTAAAAGAAAAATTTGCCCGTAATTTAACTAACCAAATCACTGTGATTGTAACTGCGCTTAATATCATAATTAATGTTAACAATACCGGTGTACAACGGGCTGTTACAGTAATTATGAAATATTGTTAGTAATTATGAAAAGTGGCACTCGCTATCTCAAATGATTAATATAAAAATATAAAAAATAAATAAATTTATTGTATACGGGCCAGCCTCCAAGGCTTCAAGGCCGGGCCTGGCTATGGAAGCCTAAGGCCTTTTAAATAAAAAGACTTTTGTATGAGTATAAGTCTGGGTCCAATAATTAAAAAAGACGAGTCGAGCCGGGCCGAAACTGGCCGGGCCTAAGGCCTTATTATCACCCCTAGGTTTGGGCTTCTCACTTAAGCCCATTAGGCTCTCTATATATTGTACCTATCTAGATTAGATTAAAACGCGACATATTATTTCAAGTTCATATTATTTACCAAGAGGTTTTCAAGAAATCAAGAATCGTGTCAATCGTGTCTTCGACAAGTAAGCTTAAATCTTTTGGTGTTCTAATTTCATATAATTATATTTTAAAATTTCTCACACTTTCATATAACATGAGATTAATTTAACCCTAAATTATATTTGTTTGTTATTTATATAATTTACCCGAATGAACGTAGAAAAAAAATCAAATAAAAATGTCAATAACAGTATCCATTGGATCTTTTCCGATTCTGCTGTCAGCTAAGAATTACACGTCTCCGTTAATACTAGTCTCTAATTATGTTATTTTATGTGATGATGCTTTTTTATAAAAATATATTATTAATTTATAGTCCTAAATTTGCTTTATTAGCCCATAAGAAGTGAACTTTCCTCATAAAAATTAAAAAATCCTCCTACCAAACAGCACCTTAAGAAAATAAAACGATATTGTTTTATTTTCTTAAGAATTCAATTCCCTTTCTTTCTCTTTCTCCCTGCTTTATTAGTGTCACAACCTTCTTTCTTCTTTCTACCTGGTAGATGTCTCTCTTCTTCTTTTTTCGCTTCAGAGGGTCCAAGTTGAATAAAGGGGAAAGCAACAGAACTAGAAACGAAACAATGTTTGGGCAAGTAGTGCCCATCAAATCTCTAGCAAACAGCTCTCTACAATCCATAGGGACTCAAAGAAAAAGCTGTAGATCCCAAGTGTCTAATAATTTCCCTTTGGTTGCCAAAGCATCAGCAACGAAATTACCTTCATCTTTTTTTGTTGTTGTCATTTTTAATCTTTCTTTTTCTACATCTTATATCTTCGTCTTCATATCTCTTATTTCTTTACCAATCGTTGTTAGTAATTATGAAATATTGTTAGTAATTATGAAAAGTGGCACTCGCTATCTCAAATGATTAATATAAAGAATAAATAAATTTATTATACGGGCCAGCCTCCAAGGCTTCAAGGCCGGGCCTGGCTATGGAAGCCTAAGGCCTTTTAAATAAAAAGACTTTTGTATGAGTATAAGTCTGGGTCCAATAATTAAAAAAGACGAACCGAGCCGGGCCGGGCCTAAGGCCCCTGGCCTTATTATCACCCCTAGGTTTGGGCTTCTCACTTAAGCCCATTAGGCTCTCTATATATTGTAACTCTCTGTATTAGATTAAAACGCGACATATTATTTCAAGTTCATATTATTTACCAAGAGGTTTTCAAGAATTCAAGAAATCAAGAATCGTGTCTTCGACAAGTAAGCTTAAATCTTTTGGTGTTCTAATTTCATATAATCATATTTTAAAATTTCTTACACTTTCATATAACATGAGATTAATTTAACCCTAAATTATATTTGTTTGTTATTTATATAATTTACCCGAATAAACGTAGAAAATTAAAAAAATAAAAATGTCAATAACAGTATCCATTGGATCTTTTCCGATTCTGCTGTCAGCTAAGAATTACACGTCTCCGTTAATACTAGTCTCTAATCATGTTATTTTATGTGATGATGCTATTTTATAAAAATATATTATTAATTTATAGTCCTAAATTTGCTTTATTAGCCCATAAGAAGTGAACTTTCCTCATAAAAATTAAAAAATCCTCCTACCAAACAGCACCTTAAGAAAATAAAACGATATTGTTTTATTTTCTTAAGAATTCAATTCCCTTTCTTTCTCTTTCTCCCTGCTTTATTAGTGTCACAACCTTCTTTCTTCTTTCTACCTGGTAGATGTCTCTCTTCTTCTTTTTTCGCTTCAGAGGGTCCAAGTTGAATAAAGGGGAAAACAACAGAACTAGAAACGAAACAATGTTTGGGCAAGTAGTGCCCATCAAATCTCTAGCAAACAGCTCTCTACAATCCATAGGGACTCAAAGAAAAAGCTGTAGATCCCAAGTGTCTAATAGTTTCCCTTTGGTTGCCAAAGCATCAGCAACGAAATTACCTTCATCTTTTTTTGTTGTTGTCATTTTTAATCTTTCTTTTTCTACATCTTATATCTTCGTCTTCATATCTCTTATTTCTTTACCAATCGTTGTTAGTAATTATGAAATATTGTTAGTAATTATGAAAAGTGGCACTCGCTATCTCAAATGATTAATATAAAAAATAAATAAATTTATTGTATACGGGCCAGCCTCCAAGGCTTCAAGGCCGGGCCTGGCTATGGAAGCCTAAGGCCTTTTAAATAAAAAGACTTTTGTATGAGTATAAGTCTGGGTCCAATAATTAAAAAAGACGAACCGAGCCGAAATGGGCCGGGCCTAAGGCCCCTGGCCTTATTATCACCCCTAGGTTTGGGCTTCTCACTTAAGCCCATTAGGCTCTCTATATATTGTAACTCTCTGTATTAGATTAAAACGCGACATATTATTTCAAGTTCATATTATTTACCAAGAGGTTTTCAAGAATTCAAGAAATCAAGAATCGTGTCAATCGTGTCTTCGACAAGTAAGCTTAAATCTTTTGATGTTCTAATTTCATATAATCATATTTTAAAATTTCTTACACTTTCATATAACATGAGATTAATTTAACCCTAAATTATATTTGTTTGTTATTTATATAATTTACCCGAATGAACATAGAAAAAAAATGTCAAAAATTGTATCCATTAGATCTTTTCCGATTCTGCTGTCAGCTAAAAATTACACGTCTCCGTCAATACTAGTCTCTAATTATGTTATTTTATGTGATGATGCTATTTTATAAAAATATATTATTAATTTATAGTCCTAAATTTGCGTTATTAGCCCATAAGAAGTGAACTTTCCTCATAAAATTTAAAAAATCCTCCTACCAAACGGCACCTCAAGAAAATAAAACGATATTGTTTTATTTTCTTAAGAATTCAATTCCCTTTCTTTCTCTTTCTCCCTGCTTTATTAGGGTCACAAACTACCTTCTTTCTTCTTTCTACCTGGTAGATGTCTCTCTTCTTCTTTTTTCGCTTCAGAGGGTCCAAGTTGCTTCCAGATCTCTCAGTGACTTGGATCACTCTGATGGCTCTTCATCTTCGATTTCAATCGCCACCGCAGATCCGTCTCTTCTTCGATACAAGCCACCATGGCGGCGGCGGCGGCCAACGCTCCGATCGCCATGAGAGAAGCCCTCGCTGTGAGTTCTCCTTCACTCCTTGTTCATTTTTTTCTTCTCTGTTTCCTTAGCTCAATCGCAACTCTACTTCCCTACTCAACAGCATCATGTACACTTGATTTCGTAATAACTATTCATTTACAGTTATGCTTTGCTCGATTCTAATTTTCCAAATCGAGTATTCCGTGATGGTTTCGCTTGATAGCTTAACGAAGTTTACTGTGCTACTTTACTTTCATGTTTTTGAGTTTGCATAGATCTGAATGTTTACTGTTTTGTTTCTGAACTGTTTTGAGTTATAAATTCGATCGTGAAGTTGTTGCCTATGTGTTGTGAATTGTTTGATGCGATTTGTGTGGTCTGATTTGTGATTGCAGTTGCCAAGCATCGGAAAACTCGACAATGCAACCTTTGAGGAGACCTATTACTGCAGATTCTGCTCTTATGAATCTGAATTCCAGAATCCTTGCTTTGAAAGGTAGGCTACAATACCTTTGTATTCTTCTCTTGAGCTTGTCAGTTGTGTTTGTAATGTAGCTAGTAATGTTGTGGATAATCTCACTACTAGAATTTCATTATTCTTGATATCAATATATACGTGGAGCTTAAATTCTTTGTTTTTTACTTTTTTTGGAGATAGAAAGCTTAATTTCCTTATGATTTTGCCTTTGATGCAACCTATGAAGCACCGAAACTTCAGAAACCCTGATTGTCGTGTCCGACACTCACCGATACTCCAATACTTGTTACAAAGACTCAAAAAAATGGTTCAAAGGTTGCGTTGCGTTACGTTTTGAGTTCCAACTATTAGATTCGTTAGATTACGATTACCATTTATTGGGTTTAATATAAATATTTGGGATATTTTATGTTTCTTTGCAAAATTAATGGATATTATAAGTTTAGTTTTATTTTTTGTTAAATTATTGAATACTAAATATAATATATACTACAAAAATTAAAAATATTATTTAATATCAAAACGTGTTGAAATTTAACATTTTGTATAATTAACGTATTGGAGTGTCGTCTCGTATCCCGTGTCCTGTGTCAGTGTAGGTGCAACATAGGATGCAACTATTTTACTAAACAAATCGCATAGTTTCAACTAGTTTAACTACCACCAGAATAACGTGTCTGTAGATATCCGCTGCAACGTGGTAGTAGGACTTAGTCGAGCAAGTCTACGACCTGAGCTAATTTTGCTTTTCTGGTCCTTGGTTGTTTCTGATACATTAGTTCTATTACTAGGGAACATAAAACAAAAGTAAAGTGCAGTAAATGAAATGATATAAAACAAAACAAATAGGAGGGTTTTCTCCTTCTCAATGGTGACGTCTTTTGTCCAATGTGGTATCCTTCCTAGCAATTGTCTCAACCCCTCTAGTAGCATCAGTTTCCTCCTGTGTAGGTGGTCTTCTCTTGAGCTGATCTCTCAATCTCCTTACTTCAGCTTCAGGGAGCCATTTCTCAACGTCCTTCAGTAGATCACTGATTACTGCCACGAGGTGTTCAATGGTGGATCTCATCATTATCCTACCATTATGAATGTGCACAAGCTGCCCTTTAACATCTAACATTCTCATCATCAGCTGATAAATTCTCCCCTCCAGGTACGTTCCAAAGGCCTTGAGAGCTTCTTTGGTTTCTTTTCGTTCATCAGAATTTTTGAGGAGGAGTTTCCTAAGCTGCAGTTCAGCTCTACTGTTGTGCAGGGAGTAAGCATGTGTTAGGGAATTAGATGCTTTTTCTAATTTTGTCCCTGATAGCATGCAAAGTTAGTGCTGAAGGGGCAGCACTTATGTCTTTGATGCTGGCTTTGATAGTGTTGAGAAGCTGTTCTCTCTCTGTGTTCCTGAAATTGATTGAAAGCAGAAGAGAGTTGCTCAATTCCATTCCTAAGAGCCTTCAACTCTTCAGTGGTACCAGTCATGTCAATCTGAGGAACGAACGGAGCCTCGGGCAGTAGCTTTTCCATCTTTTTCCCCATCATCTCAAAAATCTCAGCAATCCTTATCTGGGATTTCTTCCCTGCTGCCAAGGGGATTGCTGGGATGGGGGAGGCTGGCTTCTTCTTCTCGTTGTTAGAAGCTGATGGCTTTGCAATTGTTTCTTGCCTGGTCACTACCTCTTGTTTTTCTGAGGCAGAGGGATTTGTTTCAGTTTGTTCCTCCCTCAGTGGAGGAACTTCCAAACCCTCCTCTTCTGCTAGAGCTATAGCAAGGGCCTCATCCCCAGAAGTATCAGGACGGATAAGAGGGTACGAGAGGGGGCCTCCCAGATTGATTTGCCTGGGAGCAATTGGCTTTTTATTTTTAGGGGATTCAATAAGAATCCCCTTTCCTTTGTCAAGTTTCTTCTGTGGCTGAGCCTCTTGTTCAACCACTTGTTTTTCAGCAGCAAGTGTTGCTTCCGTTTCTGCAATCTCCTCTCTTTGTTGTTTCCTAGGAGAGGGTTGTGGTTCATCTGCTCCATTTCCACTACTTCTGCATTGTTGATACTGCTGCTACTGGTTGTTGTATGGTCTCTGGTTCATGGGTGGTCTCCATTGTGGATTATGGTTTTGATCCTTCACTATGGTTCCTCCAGGGTTTTGATTGTTGTTGCTTCCTGCATTCTGATTGTCTCTGGCCTGGGTGAAGTTTCTATTCCCAAAATTTTCTACATAACACACCAAGGCAGTAGATGTATAGTCTGTTGAATCATGAAGGTCACCACAGGCTGAGCATGGTTCACTCTCAGTTGCTGTGAGTTGTAAGACTTCTATCCTTGGTTGCTCTTGATCAGCTTTCAGATTCTTGACCTCATTCATCAGTGTGGCCAGTTGGGATTCCATGGAAATTTTTTTGTCTAATTCTAGCATGCCTGGCTTCCTCACTGGACTCAGCCTGTTTATTGGCCATTGGAGACATTTTCTGCAGTGCCTTCTATGATTTCATACTTGGATTCAAGGGTTCCTGTAAAGAAATATCCTCTTGCATCAAAGTCTAAATGTGATTGAGAAGTATGAGCTATGCCTTTATAGAAAGATCGTAAAACTCCCCAACTCTCCACCCCATGGTTTGGACATTTTCTGATGATGTCCTTGTATCTCTCCCAAGCTTCATAAATATTTTCTCCATAAAACATTCTAAAGTTAGAGAGTTCTGCCCTAACACCAGCTTGACGAGACATTGGGAGAAACCTTTCTATGAACTTGTTAGAGAGTTCCTCCCATGAGTGTATGGATCCAGGGATGAGATTTTTCATCCATGTTTTTTCTTTTGAGCCTAGAGAATGAGGGAACAGACTCATTCTCATAATTTCCTCTATCACACCCTCAACTTTGAAGTTATCACAAATGTCTTGAAAGTTTGTGAGGTGTGTGTAAGGGTCTTCTGCAGGGAGTCCATGAAAGACTCCAGCTTCCCTTATCATGTGGAACATGATGGGTTTTAATTCAAAATTGGGAGCTACAGGAGGGAGGGTTACTCTCTTTCTGGTCTGTTCCTGAAAGGAGCAGCCAAAGCTCTAAAGTTTTGTTCATGAGGGATTCCTTCATTGTTATTGTTATGATCAACCATGTTTTCAAAAATATTTTTCCTGAGATTTCTTCTTCTATGTAGAGTGCGTTCTGGCTCAAGATCAAAGAAGAACTCAGGTATTTCAGTGGAGTGGTGCGAATCTGTTTCAGACTTTTCACTCATAAACCATAAAACAGATAGTATGTATCAGCAGAATATGTGACAAAAATAACAAAATGAAATATACAAAGTATGTATGCACTTAAAATAGTAATAAGGACAAAATCTAGTGTATCTATCCCCGGCAACGGCGCCAAAAACTTGTTGGGTGGAAAATATATATGTTGTAGAACGTTCCTCAGTTCGTTAAGAGAAAACACAATTGCTCTCTTAGTTTCAACCCAAGTGCGCAAGTGCACACATCAAGTAATAAATGGGAGTATTAATGCCCAGATTATCATTCCCATGAGGATAAAACTCTAATTAATGCCTTATAATATTTTACAAAGAATGAAAATGAAAAGAAAAGTTAGTAATTGACCTGTTTGGTCAAACGTTCCCTACTATTTTGACAATGTTCATCAAGAACAGTAGGTGCAATCTGACAGCAAACAGCTCCTCGCGTCATTATGTATGAAATCCTTCTTCATAAAAGAAGGTACGACCAGTCTCATTGGAGTTTTGTAGATACAAGATTGAATAAAGCAAGGAATAATAAAAGTAATAACAATAATTAAAAGACAACAATATGGATGGTTTTGAAAACAGTAATAACAGAAGGAACGGATCCACTGCTCCATTCATAAATGATTATTTTCTCTACTCAAGACTCAACACTTTTGTATTTGTTCCAGTCTCTTCACTGGCAACTCTGATTCCTCAGCTCATGGACTAGATGGCTCACAAGTTTCCATATTCCTATGGCTCCCTTGACTCCAACAGGTACTGGGTACAGGACCTTCAAGTGAACGAGGTGGTCCTTTATTCCTAAGGCAACCAGCAGTCTTGTTTCCACAAGACTGCCTTCCCCCTCTAGTTAAGCTGTCTGAAATCGCTTCCTTATGGAAGCTCCTTTCTCAGTATGTGTTCAATGAATATAGCTCACTTAACCAGATAAACACAAAAGCTACAATACAAGAGTTTAGAAAATAAATCTTTAAGAACTTTGCAGTTTTTCCATTCCACAGATAGTTTAGCCCATGGCTACTAGTTTAAACGTAATTATTCCAAACTAAGTCCCATAGACCCAAGATTCAGTTCAGAGATAACAAATGGAAAGGAGAGAAATAACACTTGTATTTAAATGAGACCAAATTGATTACAACAAAATGAAAAATGGAGAATATGGTTGCTGCTCGTGAGGAGACTCAAGTGGGTGATACAGAATGAAGAAGAAGTGTTGTCACTTAACTAAAGTTAAAACTATACAACTAAAAATTACAAAATAAACTAAGTGATCTCTTCTTAAGGAATTTGATTCTTGTCTTCGTGCTGGAACGTCCTATTTATAGGCAGAAGAGTGAATGGCAAAGTGGGTAATTCCTTTGGAGTTATTTTCTTGACTGCATGAAAGGGGCGGTGTTAACAGTACTTTGAGGTCCGCAAGTGGCTGGATGGGGCAATTTTTGTTGAGATTTATCTTTCCTTCTGATCTCCCTCATGCCTTGCTTTCCTCTTAGCCAATGGGAACCGTTTATTCCCTACTGTGCACGTTTCTCTTGCTTGATTGCTGCTCCACTTGTGCTTAATTGGAAACTTCTTTTCAATGTTTCCTGAAAAGTGGTCAGAGAGATTGAGTAAGTGAAGCAGGTGCATTTAATGTTCCAAATCCGTTCCCCTTTATCTATTTTTCAAAAGATTACGTCATCATCCATTCCCCACGGTGTTTTTGTAGAAAAGATATAACACATGTCCTTTTAATGCTAAAGTTGCTCATCAGATGAGGCAACAAATGGTATTTTACCATCAAAATGGGCTTAGATGGGAACGAAATCTCATCCCATCACATAGCATACTGATCTCTTAAGATGTTTGCGTTCCATATTTTCTCGCCCCAGAATTAATCCTTGCTATCTCTTTTTGATCTAGTTTATTGTTGAGGACAACAACGTCTAAATCTAGGAATTGTTTGATATGCCTCCAACATATATGTATTAATTTAAGCCAAAAAGAGCAAAAATCCTAATCAATCTTGAACAAAAAGACTCTCAATTGCTAATAAATTGATAAATCATACTCAGATATCTTATCATTGATTTTCTTATATTTTTGTAGGAAAAAAGTACAAGAAAGGGGCCCAATTGAGTAGCACAAGGAAACACAAGAGTGTTATCACCACACTACTGGCACGGACCTGGCGCTATCAGCGTTAGCATCAATGTTCAACACAGAGCAATCGCGATATCAACGGTAGATTCACGCTTGTAGCGCGAAGACACTGCCTCCAAACATAAGTCCCACACTATCAGTGCCAACCTGGCACTAGTAGCATGGGAGGCACGTGACAGTTTTAAATTAGGAGTCAGAGTGTATTCAGAGGAGGTTTCAAATAAAAGATATGGTCAGGATTTCAAAACAAGGGAAGAAAATCTATAAAAAAAGACTGAGAATCCTTAGAAGGGACATCTTTTGGCATAGGGATAGTAGGAATCAGAGAATTGAGAGAATTCTTAGAGGTTCACACTGGAGATCAGGATTCTGGAGAATTTGAAGATCAACGACCATTGATTCTTTCTATTCATCTTCTTCTTTTCTTTTACTGTTATGAATTCTTTTTACTTTAAATTTTTTAAGTCACATATATCTGGCTAATTTTCTTTTGTAGTTGGGATCCCGGATCCAATGTGAATCCTTTGTATTTTCTAAATTGTTTTTATAATTTTTTTAATTTAATTAGTTTTGTTCTACCTGTGTGAATTTTTCCATATCCTTTTTACAATTGATCGCTCTATTAAAGGGTTTTGAGGGTTAGAGCTCACAATAAGAATATTGGGATTTTAATTCTGTCAAGGGTAGAATAATAATCTGTGCATGATCTAGACACAGGCTTATATAGATTGCAGATTGTTAAATTCATCTGCTTAATGTTTGATTAAGAAGGGATCACTAGGACACTAGGGTTTTAATTGGGTTAAAAGGTTGAATACACTAAGGCTTTGTTTGGGAGTTGGTTTTAGGAGGGAAGGAAAGGAAATAGAGGGTTTTAGTAAGCTCTTCCCATGTTTATGAGTTTAAAAAAAGGAGGGAAAAGAATTGGAGATTTTTACTAAACCCTCCAAAACCCTCCTTCTTCCTAAAATTAAATTTCCTCCAATTTTGGGGGTTTGAGGGAGAAATATTAAAAATTACTTATCTACTCTTAGCATTAAAATGTAAAATAAATGTGAATTATTTTAAACGTGACATTATTAGAAAAGTCTCAAATACAGACAAAATTTATCGACCAAAAATATTGTCCAAAATAGTGATGAAATCTTTTATGAAAACCATATACGTCAATTTTTTTTTGTCAAAACTAAAGACGAAACAAGATTTTGTCTTAATCACTAACATAAATTTTTTACGGGAAAAAATTCAGTCAAAACTATTGACGGAATCTAAATTTCATTGAAACTTTCAACGAAAATATTTTCTTCCAAAATTTGACGAAACACATCTCCACTGAAAAGTTTCGACGTAAAACAATTACGTCTAAATTTTTTACGGAAAACATTTCCATCAAAATTTTTTGCAAAAATTTTCGACGAAAAATATTTCCATCAAAATTTGAGACTAAAAACGTTTCTGCAAAAAAAATTTGACACATTTTTTTTGTCAAAATTCTTTACAGAATCTAAATTTCGTCAAAATATTTCAAAAAAAAAACATATTCATCGAAATTTTTGACGAAAAATATTTCCATCAAAATTTTCAATGAAACACATTTCCAACGAAAATTTTTGCCGAAAAAAATCTCATCAAAATTCTTTACAGAATTTACATTTCGTCCAAAGTTTTCGACGGAAACATTTTCGCTAAACTTTTTGACAAAAATTCTCAGTCGAATATTTAAGGAAACGCATTTCCATCGAAATTTTTTGACGGAAAATATTTTCGTCAAATTTTTTGATAAAAAATATTTCCATCAAAATTTTCAACAGAACACATTTCTGTCAAAAAAAATTCAACAAAATATTATTTCGTAAAAAATTTTGACAAAAAATATTTCGATTAAAATGTTTGACAGAAAAAATATTCTGTCAAAATTATTTACAGAATCTAAATTTCGTCGAAAGTTTCGAATGAAACATTTCCCTCAAAATTTTTGATAAAACAATTTCTGTCAAAATTTTCATCAAAACACATTTCCATCGAATTTTAAACGAAAAACATTTCGTCAAAATCTTTGACGAAACATTTTTTTCGTTTAAAGCAATTGATGGAGGAAATTATTTTCGTCAAAACTTTTGACAGAAACTAAATTTCAATACAAAATTTATTTTTGTAAGAATTTTCAACGGAGAAAAATTTCGTCGCTGTTCGACAAAGAGTATTCTGACAAAAATAATTTTGTTACAATTTTCGTAGCTTGAAGCGTAGAAATTTCATTAAAAAATATGATCATTTTTAATATTGTGAAAAGTACATAAATAATTTTGTTAGAAATTTTAAATTTAATTTAGTTTGTAAAATATAATAATTATATTAATTTTAAAAAAAGGATAAAATGGTAAAAATATCTTATTAATCCTCCGTTTTCCTTCCTTGCCATTTTTTAACTCCTAAACAAGGAAAGGGAATACTCTCCAATTTCCTTCCCTCCCATCCCTCCCCCTTGGATCCCCTTTCTTCCATTCTCCTCCAAACTCCCAAACAAAGCCTAAGACATTAGGGTTCAACTACTTAATAAGGAAAAGATGAATTGTCTGAATTAATGGATTAATTGATTATAAAATTTAATTTAAAACTATAAGGGAGGATCACAAGTGAATTGCATCTTGAGTGCAGTTTCTTTATCTTAATTACTCATACTTTCCTTTACGTTCTTGATTATTCTTGAATGCTTTTGATTATTAGTGTCTTTAATCTTATTTCAAAATCTACTCTCTCAATAAAATCAGATTTTTTCAAATTAAGGGGACGAGTTAGAATAATAATTGGTGCATTAATCAACATGGGAACAATCTTTTCTTATCACTTGGATCGATTGGTATACTTGGTGATTTTGCAACAATGATTCACTAAGAGATTGAGTCACAGCAGTGATTAGTTTTTAAATTAGAAAAAGGGTATATTTTTAATACGGTTTTATAAGAGTTATGTCGTAGGAAAAGTGATTGTGTAATGTTATAGAGATTCATTTTACGTGCCTTAATTTTTATTTATTTTTATTTATTTTAAAAAGTGTGGGACCCATAAAATGTTGTGTGTGTAGAAAACTTTATTATGTCATGTTAAAGGACAAAACGAAAACCCTTTTTAATATTGTATCTCCGTAAGAATGGATGAAAATATGGCGAACAAAAAATAATAATTAAACATAAATGAAGAATGAGCTGATTATAGAATAAGAAATCCATATATTGCAAAAAGTAATAGGGAGCACACAAGAGTAGTGAAAATATCCTGATGAAAGCACAGTTTCAAATAGTTAAAAGTCAATTATAACTGAACTTGGGTATATAAAAATATAAATGCAATTCAATTGTGTTAAAAAAATTATAAACCTGAAATTCATTCATTATAGTTATGAGCGGGGATATTCTAATTATCAAAAAAATTTATTACTAACTTATTACCCATCACATCACCATTGGATCAGAGAGAGAGAGTGTTAAAAAGCTTTTGAAAAAAGAGAAAATATTAATCTAATGGTGATTAGATAGGTAGTAAATTGATAGTGAAAAATTTTGATAGTGAAAATATCTCTCCTCTATAGTTATTAACAGGCAGGAAACTGAAGACCAAGATGGGCAACTGAAGTTCACAAAATGAGAGAATCTGGATTTGATTCTTATCAAATATATTTCTGTGGAAGAACAAAGAACTTTAATTATGAGATTTGATTCTCATTAAATATATTTTTTGGAAAAGGGCTTAGAGCTTTGATTATAATTAAATCTTGACTCAGGATAAGTCATATAGCTAATCAAAGAATTAAAACTTATGAGAATACCTCCATGATATAATTATTATTATTATTATTTTGTTCTACAAAACCTACATCGACTATAATAATTCGAATTCAAGCCGGACAAAATCAAAAAACGCAGTGTAAACTAAAACAATCCCTATTTGTGAATCTATGTGCTGAGTGGTCAACTTTTAATATATTTTTTTCACCTTATCTTTTAAAGGGAAAGGATATTGTAACAACCAAATTATGTTACTACCAAACTACCAATCAATCTCACCGTTAAATCGATTATGTTGATCCAATTGTTATATTTATTTCCATCTTTGTATGGTCATGATTCCCCATATTTAAAATGAAAGCATTAAATACGGGAAATCATAACCATACAAAGGTGAAAATAAATATACAGTATTAAATTTGGGAAATCATGACCAATAATCGATCTAACGGTAAGATTGATTGGTAGTCACTTAGTAGTAACATAACTTGGTTGTCATAGTATCCTTCCATATCTTTAAAATAAATCAAATATAATTATCAATGAAGAAAGATTAACGAAAATATTGAAAGGTAAGTTTTATTTAACATTTGTATGATAAAATTGGATACACAAGGGAATGCAATCCTTATTAAAACTTAATTATTCTCATCCATTGCATCACAATATCTCCGGTACTCAATTTGGGGGTGCTGCTGCTCTTGGAATGTTATCGGGCAAAGGTGTTCTGTCGAAACACTTACAGACAAATTCAGCACATATGCAACCAGAACTACAATCACGGTTCCCATTACAGGGCTTAATGCGCACAACGGGTCCCAAACGTGTCTCTGATTTCTGCACAATGGGTTCCAAATGTGCATTTGAGTTCTTGCACATATCTGCGTCACAAATAATACAAGGCCATAAGAAATAACATTGCACGTAACATGAGAAAAAAATTAAAGGGTGAAAAAACATAAGATGATGCATAGGAAATTCACTCATTGGGTTGAGAGATAGGACAGAGGATGAAAATAAAACATGATTTCTAACCTGACGCAATGATGAACAAAGACAATAAGAAGGCTAATTTGACGGTAGAATTTCTTGTTGTATGCATCTTGCTCATAGAATATGTTCTCCAACACACATGATTATATGAGCAGACGGTGAGACTATTTATATGGGTTTTATAAGAGTTATGTCGTACTAAAAGTGATTGTGTTATGGTATAGAGATTCGTTTTGCGTGCCGGAGATTTTTTTTTTTTGTTGCGGGTCCCACAAAATGTTGTGTGTAGGAAATTTGTTTTGTGGTCATATTGAATGATAGATGATAAACCCTATTTATAATTACCTTTGACTATAATACTTTGAATGCGTTATTTTTTTACCATAATATAATAAGGAATTTGCATTTGTCATTTAACATAACCACAAAAAGTTTCCTACATACACAATATTTTGTGGGGCCCACACCTTTTGAAACCAAAAATAAAATTAAAAATTACAACACGCAAAACGAATCTCTACAACATAACTCTTATAAAATCCATATAATAATTTAATATACGCTCTTCTTTGACTTTTTGCAAATTTACTTCCCCATTTTCAACCTCTATTTGTGCACTGCAATGAATGTACTTGAGTTATAATTGACTTTTTGACTTTTGAAATTGTTATGACTACAATTTTACAATGGGCTTTCCGTAGAAAACTTTCACCCATATGAGCTCTGTATTACTTTATATAATTGTTTTACCTTAATCTAATAGCTTAATATGATCCATAATGAGATATTAATGGAAAAAAAGGGAAATATCTATTATTACTATATAAAAGCTAAATACAGACAGGAAGGTCAACATGAGCGATTCCCTAAACTTTATTTTTTTCTATTAATAGTTAACCTCTCTCATTAATGTTAATAACTTATATTTTTAATATTTTATTTTCGCCCTATTATAAAAGATTCTAGGTCCGTCATTGAAATTATGAAATTACCATTTATAGAGCTTCCTCCATTTTGTATGTTAACTAAATCTTATTTGTTGTTGCTTTTACTTTCGGTGCTAATGTCTTACTGAATTCCCAACATTGCTTCCTATCACGCGTGCACATTTTTATTCTTCCTCTTTTTCTCTCCAGCCACATTATTCTATGACTTTTCAAAACTTCAAATTCTCATTTTCAGCATCGATTGCCTTTTAATAATTAAGCAAATTTCAGGTCCATATTTCTTATATGGCAATTGAATGTGCATTTACGTAAATCAACGCTCAACTTAACTCTCACACAAGTGTAATAAAAAATAATCTATATATATATATATATATATATATATATATATATATATATATAGGGATAGGATCCATTGACAACGGTGTCACAAATTGCTTTAGATCAAAAAATATCAATTGTGTCACAGTCGTTGATCTTTTTAGATCTAACGGCACTTAGAAGAGGTGTCAAACTTCAAATTTGACACTAGTGTCAAAGGATCCTGCCTCATATATATATATATGGGGTTCATACCTCTCATTTCACTGCAACCAAAAAACTTCTGCAGTTCTCACATCGGTCCTTGTGCTGAGTCTTTTTTTTTTTTTCAACAAAACAAATGGGACCCACAACAAACGTGTCTATGACATAAGATGGTTGTTCTCCTTTGAAAGGAGAAGTTGTTTTCCTATATATATATATATATATATATATATATAATATCTACGAAATCCTTTTAATCCCTGGCAATAAAAAAGGACCAAATTGGTCCCTAAAATTATGAAAAAAGGGTCACTTTAGTCCTTCTGTCAATTGTAATAAGTACTCCTTGGTCATTTTTTCATCATTTTAGGGACCAATTTGGTCCTTCTTTATTGCCTGGGACTAAAATGGATTTCGTAGATATTGCCAGGTACCAAAAAAGGTGTTTACTCATATATATATATATATATATATATATATAGCTTATCATTTATCAAGTTGCCGAAGATAACTTTATCTCCAGCTACTAAATCATAACCGTACAAAGATAGATCAATGGTGATAGAGGAAGATAAAGAAAAAAAGGAATCATAACCATTCAAAGGTGAATCAATAAATATAAGGAAATAAATAAATAAAACGACATAATTTTGGGGTGGCCGGAGATAAATTTATCTCAAGCAGTTTGAGAAATGTTTTTCCCTATATATATATACATAAAATTCTTACTCATCATATAAATAGTATGACTTTCTAAACTATAATCGTTAGATGGGCGAAAACCGTTAGATGGGCGAAAATCAACCGTGAAGATAATGAGTAAGACTTATATATATATATATATATATATATATATATATATATATTACACCTGTGTAAGAGTTAGAAGTCTTACATTCAATCTTGACCGTTGATCCACTTGTATCCAATGACTCATATTACTAAAAAATTAGAGCCCTTAGATATAAGTGGAATCAATGGACAAGATTGAGAGGTAACTTACACTGATGTAAAATGATCCTGGCATATAAGGTTTATCGTTTAGCCTATCATAGACCTCAGGTTTTTCTTTGTCACCACAAAACTACGTCATTTTAAGTATTAAGGGAATTAATGAGGGGTATTTAATTTTGATAAAATTCATATAAAAAAATAAAGAAATAAAAATGCCAAAACATCCTTTATTATATCCTCGAACACCCCAAATGACATAGTTTTGGGTGATAAGACAAAACATTAGATCCTCCGAGAGTACAAACAATAAATCCATATATATATATATATATATATATATATAGTAAGCCCAAAATGACTTTGTTTTAGGGAAGAAAATATAATATATTTCAGTAATTTTACTTTCTTTTTGTATCATGTATTTTACTTAAATGCCATGCATTTTTTTTTTTCAAGCTCCACAGTAATAAGTTTTGGGGTTGAAGGAGATAATTTTATCTCTTATTGTGGGAGAAACATTATATGTGTGTGTGATTAACGTTTCTCCAATTGTAGGAGATAACTTTTCTCCTACAACCCCAAAACAAAGTCATTTTAAAGTTTAAGATAAAAAATAAGGATATTTAAGTAAGATTCATGATAAAAGAGAAAAGTAAAATTTCTAAAATACCTTTTATTTTTCATCTAAAACCTCAAAACACATGAGCGCGCGCATTCGCCTTTACACACATACACAAGCATCCTCTAGAATTGGCTAGTATTGAGGATATCACATTAGTTCTTAAATCGTATTTTAAATTAAAGAGTATAATATTCTCACGCAACAGATATAGAATAAAGCATTTGATAAAATATACTTAAATTTAAGGGATAACAACTTCTCCTGTTGGTGGAGAAGTTGTTATTTTATCTAATTAGAGGAGAGAGAGGGGGAAGAAGTGAGAGAGAAAAAATTGAAGTGGGCTCCGCCATCTAATGTATATATAGCATGAGAAGGCTATTCACCTTTGAAAGGAGAAGTATAAACCCCTAAATTTAATTAGAGGGAGGATATTCTTACTACCAAAATTTTCTACTACCAACTTACTACCTATCTAATCATCATTGGATCAAAGAGAGAGAATGTTAAAAAGTTTTTGAAGAAAGAGAAAATGATGATCCAATGGTGATTAAATAGGTAGTGAGATGGTAGTAAAAAAATTTGGTAGTAAGAATATCCCTCCTCATTTAATTATACATATGACTGAGTTAAATACATTGATTTATTGTCTCTAAACTATTTTATATCAAGTAAGAATTGTAACTAAGCTGGTATACATGATCTCCGTGAACTCCATACAGTCCTTATAATCTATAATCATGATACTTCATCCTATTTTGAAAGATATCATAAGCATAAAGAGAAAGAAAGAAAGAAAGAAGAGATCCAAAGAGAAAGAGATGAGAAAATAAATTGTACAATTTGCTTTCTGTAGCAGTGGATGCATACATATATGCACTGGTCCTTACACTATGAATAACTAAAAACTGAACTACATCAGTTTCAACCAACTAGCTAGATTCACGGAATCATTTAGGTAATAGCAGACTCAACACTTACTCTTTCATCCCTCTGCAAACTCAACATCGAAGGAACTAAAAAAGTAAGTTTGTCTCTGAAGTTAAGAAAGTAAGAGTGGGACATAGCCTTAGTAACACCATCTACAATCTGGTTTACTAAAGATATATGTTGAACGACAACGGAGCCATTGAGTATCTTCTCACGAACAAAGTGCACGTCAAGTTCAAAGTGCTTTGTGCGAAAACGAATGAGAGGGTTAAATTTTGATCGAATACTCCACCTACCATATGCGTACATATTTATTTTGTTGGCAGCAAACAATGAAACACATAAACCGCAAACAGTAAAAAGAAAAGGGGAAAGAGAATGGAAATACATATTTATCATTATTATTTAAAAGATAGGATATTTTAATTATCAATTTTCTCTATTACCACTTAATTATTACTACTCTATTCATTATTGGATTAGAGAAAAAATTAAATGAAAAGAAATAAAAAAATAATTTTTGAATCCAATGATAATTAAAATGATATTAAAAAAAATTAATAATAAAAATATCCTATCTGATTATTTAAATGCAAAATATGAGTTATACCTAATAATTTTTTTCGTCTTTTTTCCGGTGCCACATTGTCGAAACTTCGCTTCCCTAATTTTCGACATCAGTTTCATGCCATTTATTAATTAGAATGAACGTACTTCAGGCAATCTAGTTTTTAAGCATCAGTATTAAACGGGCACCTACATTTCATACCCGTTTTCAGTTATCGTTGACTTTTTTTAATTCTTTGAAGCTGTTACGATGACTAAAATTTTATAATGGGTTTTCCTCATGAAATTTTCACCCTTACGAATTACTACGTGCGATTGTAATACCGTAATATTATAACTTAAAATATTCCTTGAGGAGAATTAAATGAAAAAAGAAAACATTTTTTATAGTAAAACAAAGGGAAATATGTTTCTCCTCTCACTTTCATATGAGATAAAATTATCTCATCTGATTTCAAAATTATGTTATTTTGAGAATTGGTTAAACAACAGTTTATTAATTTCTCGAACTCTTATAACCATATAATTTGGTATTGAATGAGACAATTTTATCTAAAACGATATAAATTGAGATTGAATGAGACAACTTTACCTGATGTGATATTTTCTTTTTTTGGAAATATTTGAATCGATTCATTGCTTCGCATCTAATCCGATTCGGGGCGAATCCAGAATTAAAGCTTTAAACCCCAAAGGGAAATATTAAATATGATCTAGGACCATTGAATCTTTTGGTGCTCCTTCTCACAATATCAATTTTTCCTTTCATCTTTTACCCCTAAAATGGTGGTCCCGGTACACATTAGATGTTCTCCTCCTACAGATGGTACCGGAGAGATTCGAACACATACTCTCGTCCCTACTTGCTTAACTTCTTTCATTTTCTTAGACAACTAAACCTTAATTGTTCAATTTTGATGTTAATTTCTGATTGAATCCCCAGCATTCCTTCCTCCCACATGCGTAAGTATCAATCAAAAAGATTAGGGAAAATATAAAAAGCTGAATTTATTTAACATTCAAAATATAATGATTTGATACATAATGGGGGTGAAATCCCTCCTTATTATGGTTTAATTATTCTCATCGATACTTGGTGATTGCATCACAATATCCCTCGTACTCAATTTTGGGTGTGCTCGACTAGGAATGTTATCGGGTAAAGGTGGACACCGACAAATGTTATCAATACACCTACAACCAACATGGCAATCTGCGGGCGAATGACAGGGGAACGGCTGAACATATCCCAATGCATTTGATTTCTTGCACATATCTGCAAGATTTGAAGGTATAAGAATAATAATTCATTTAACATGTGAAAGATTTGAAGGTAAATTTTCTCAAGTGAAAAAAGAAAAGAAAAAGAGCATGGTATTGTATAGAAAATTCACATATTCGGTTGAGAGATAAGACAAGGATGAAAATAGAGCATGATTTCTAACCAGATGTAACAATGAACAAAGCCAATAAGAAAACCAATTTGAAAACAGAATTTCTTGTGGTATGCATCTTTGTCATAGAACATGTTCTACGCACACATGTTTATATAAGCAAGTGGCCGGAGAGACAGGTGGGTCTAAAATTATTTTTAAATCCAGCGAAATTATATATATTTTAAAAAATTTAAATAAAAAAAAATATTTATGTTAAAAATCAAACTTTGGTTGTCCACTTGTACAATTTGTCTGTGCGGTGCTAACATAAATCCAACAATTGTAACCCCCAAGGGTAGCTCAGTTGGCAACTGAACTCCCAAGTGTTTGCTTCAAACCCTGCCTCAAACAAATTCTTGAAAAATCTTTAGGGGGCTAGAGGACGAAAGTGTCTCCTTCTCGTTCGGGTGATTAGTCTCATCCTTCCTCATGTAGCGAAGCTCAATGCACCCGCTGTTTCAATGAGGGGTTAGCCTACAGGGCCGTACCCTAAGGGCAAGGTGACCAGAGGAGGTTGAATGGGGATACCTCCGGGATATAAAAAAAAAAAATTCCAACAATTGTAGTTTTCCAAGCCAATTTTGATGTTACGGTCAAAATTTTGAAATTTTCTGGTTGGGAATTGTTGACGTTACGGTCAACCTTAATCTCTTATATTTACTTACTTATTTATGTTTTTCTCCTTTTAGTTATTTATTTATTCATATTGTTATGGTCAACCTTAATCCCCATGAACATGCTATTGGCAGCAGAATCTGCTAAAGCTCTATTTTGTGTGTTGAGACTATTGTACAAGGTTTGTAAGAATGCCTAAGAGGGTATGACATGGTTAGTAGGGATGTAAATGGGTCAGGCTACCCGTCAGGGGCCTCTGGCCCGACCTACTTTTGGCCTGGTTTGGCCTAGCCTACTTAACAAACAGAGCAGGCTTGGGCTAATTATAAAGCCTCTTTTCAAATCAGGCCACAGGCCTATTTTGTAAAGCCTGGCCCATGGTGGCCTATATTTTTAAACAATTTTTTTAATAAAATTTACTTTATATAATAGAGTTTAGAAATTGCCAAAGCTGCGCTGTTGTCCCCATCTCTAACATGTTGGGTGCGTGACTTTTATTAAAGTCGTGGGAACCATGGTTTTGAAATTTGAAAAAGCAAAAGAAAAAATAAAGAAAAGGAGCGTGAGAGAGTGGGAACAGAATAAGAATGGAAAGAAAGAAAAAAAAGAGAGAAAGAGAGACCGAGACAGAAGCATCGCGAAGAGGAGAAGAAAAAAGGGACGAGGCTCCAGTGCGGTGCAGTAATACTTCATCGGAATAAGCTCAAATTTTAGGGGAGTGTTTGTGGTGTGTAGTAGCTCATACTCACTGGTCATTTTGTGGTTTGGAGCTCTCTAGAACACTGATCTGATTTGGAGCTCTCTAGAGCACAGATCTGATTTCCCTTTTTTTGGAGGTTATTGTGTTTGGCTCCCCCTAACCCAACCAGTAACCACGCTCCTCATCGATAGCTGCGCTTTTGTTCATCAGCCTCCATTTCAATTTTTGTGGTTGTACTCTGAATCTCTGATCACCTCATCGACAACGTGTATCTTGGCAGGCCAGAGGCCAGGCCAGGCTTTATGGTTTAAGAAACAGGCCCAGGCTCAGGCCAATATCTTAGCTTGTGGCAGGCTGAGAGGCTGGGCTAGGCTTAAAATATTATATACGGGTCAAGCCTATTTATGCTAAAGTCTGGCTTGGCCTAGCCCATTTACACCCCTAATGGTTAGGACACTGATTCAGAACACACACTGCTTCAGGAGAACTTTAAATCTCTCACATACATTCACTAGAGTTTCATCATTTTTCTGCATGAAATTTGTGATCTCACCTCTAATTTGTACTATCTTATTGGATGGGAAAAACTTCATCATAAATTTTCAGCTAAGGCATGCCAAGTGGTTATGGATTATGGAATTGGATGAAAAGGAGTTCAACCACTCTTTGGCCTTGTCAGCCAGTGAGTGAGGAAAAAGCTTTAATCTCAGTACATCATTTGAGATGTTTGGGTTATGAAAGGTATTGGCAACTTCAATGAAGTTCCTAAGGTGCTTATGGGGATTTTCCAAAAGTAGGCCATGAAATTGTCCCATATTTTGGAGCATTGTGAACATAACTGGTTCTGATTTGAAAGGTACTCCATTGACATGTTGGATAATGCTTGGATCAAGCTCATCTAAGACTGGAATGATAAAGTCCATCATGGACCTATCATTGTCATCTATTGGTTCGTTCCTTATCCTCTCATGCTGTTCCTCATTCCCATTTCCATTTTCTAGGTTCTCCATTTCTTCAAGGTCAGGGTTTGGAATCGGCCTATTTGCTCTATGGGCTTTTCTTCTAAGCCTAAAGGTCCTCTTTGGTCCAGGGTCAAAAGCTTCTAAGAAACTAAGAAAGGATGTGGAGATGCACTCATGCACTCCTTAAACTAATAAAAAAATACCTAAACCCAAACTAGCTTAATCAAACAAGAGATCTATTTAGCAATATCTACAAAAATTAAAGAACAAATAGCACAAAGAATTTGAAAATTGAAATAGCAGCTAACTCAGAAACAAGGGATGCATAAAACAGAACAGTATCTCACAAACAGAATTGTAAACAAGAGAAACTAACAAATTAAGTAAACGAAACTGATAAAAATAAATAAAAGGTTGAAATAAGAATAAGAGACAAACTGTAAAAACAATATGTAGAAACTCAAAATCTTAACAAAACTAACATTTAAGCTACCACTATTCAAGAAGAAGATACAACAATAAAAAAACAAAATTAAAATAAACTAACAATGTTAAAAATAAAAATAGCATAAAGAATCAATTCAGAACAGCAATCACAAAGACAATTGACACAATTTGATATTGTACGTCTTTGAATCCCCGGCAACGACGCCAAAAATTTGTTGGTCTTCCTAAAGATTATGCAAGTTATGTGCAAGTATACGTAGCCAGAAATAGTATAGGGTCTTTAAGTCCCAATTATCGTTCCCACAAAGATCTTTTGGCAAAAAGTTCAAAAGCAAAAATTGCAATTGCTAAAACTGAATTTCTAAAAAACAAAAGAAACTATGATTAAAGTTGAGAAACAGAGAATAAAATAAACAAAAGATTAAAATTTCAGTTGGAGTTTTCTTATTTAAATTTTTGAAATCAATTTCCTAATATGCAAAATTAAAGAAATACAACAAACTGAAAAAATTATTTTTGGGATTTTCGAATTGATTGCCTTTTCACAAGAATTACTAATGTAACGGCATTAAGAAACAAACAATCAGAATTGTCAAAGTTTTAAGGTGTCAAATTAGAAAAATGGGTTGTGTCTTATTCCTTCCCCACAGCTCCTAATGTCTAATTGCTTAACAAAATTCTTTCACCAATATTTTTCAATTAGCAGATTATTGTGGATTCTTAATCCCCTAAAAATCCTTTTTGCTTTTTTGTTCTCACGCAACTTATTCCTAAGATGATGAAATTAAAATCTTGAAGCTCAGGTCTTTATGGCCACATGGAGGAGTAAAAATGACATCTGCAATACTCCCTCGAATAATCTTTTATTTGAGTCCATGAGCCCAACTCCTTTTGAAAAGAAGATTATTTCCCAATAAACTTCTCCTATGCAAACATATTTGATATGGCCGAAATGGAATAACATTCAAACATATAAATCAAAGTTGAAAAAAAGAAATTAAACATTATTACCAGAAAAGAAATTGGCATCATTCATTGTGGCCTGGGTCTCAGTCACCCAACCCTTAGAGAGTTTTGCTCAAATCCATAAGGATTGAGCTTAATAACAATAAAGAAAGAAAAAATATAGAGAAAATAAAATAACAAAAAGCTAAAACCACAATGCAAGGAATATTTACAAAGATAGCCTCGAGATTGTACTTACATGTTCCAATCCAAACAAAAAAATAGAAACTATTACAATACCAGAAATGCGAAACAAACTAAAAGCCCAAAATGAAGAAGAAGAAAGAAAATACAGAAAGAGGTCCGAGAAAGTGCACATTCTTTTCTTGCTTCACGCTCATACCAAGCACTCCACAAATCTCACTACTCAATATGTAACAAACTCCAGGTCACTATGTGTTTATGGTCAGTGTTTGCTCTTTTTTTTTTTTTTTTTTAAAGAGACAATGTTTAGCATCAAATCTTTGGGTGAATGGTTAAGTGAATCACTCAAAGAAGAGGTTTTGTGGTTGGAAGGCTAACAGAAATCAAGATGGAAGGTCGATTTGGAGTGGCTTTGAGGTTGGATTGAGGTGGGTGGTTTGAACTGTGAGATAATATGAGGGGGGTTGGGGTTCGATGACTTACGATAGTTTTTCCCAAATATGTGGCTTACGATGCACACGCTTCTTTCTTCCAATTTCTTCTTTCTGTTTCTCACTTGGGCTCTTTTGTTTTGAAGTGCAAAGCCCATTTGCTTTTTCTCTGCTTTTTGAAAAATCAATTTTTTACTTGACTTTGAAGGCTTGAAACATCAAAACACAATCCATTAGCTTTTAACTCAACAACATTTCAACTTAATGTAATTGGGGTCAGTATTACACAAAAGGTATTCTTTTTCTAACATTTTCATATCAACAAACATACGTTTTAAAGTCACATTTCATGGTCTTTTCAAGCTCAATCTGGTTTCACCAAACTCATCATCTCCCAAGAACGAGCAACTTTGTTGAAGTCAGCCTTATTGCTCGTGTCAAAAAAATTGATCCTTTAGCTCATGAATGATTCCGAGAGTGTGTTGTAGAAAAGAGGACGAATGAGAAAAATAATGAAGTTAGAAGATAGAAACTCCCCTCAGAAGCTATGCTCGTTTTCTTATTATTATTTTTCATCACAAGAAAAACTATCCTTTTGTACCGTTGGAATCTATAAGCCCACTATGTTCCCTTAAAGGGGGTATGATTACTGTATGGGCGATACCTTTGGCTTTGGTAATGACCAGGCCAAGAGATATTATCCCAAGTATAAGCAGATAATCAATACAAGTATAAAGTTGTAAGAGAATTCAAGTAATAGGCTAAATAACGATACATAACATGCTTTCAGTTGTGCCCATGGGGGCTATTTATAGGGATCATGGTGTGGATTAGTAAGGGAGGGAGGTCAACTCTCCTTGGGATACACTCCTATGATAGCAGTGTTGGGCGGTTTAGGCGCTGACGTTGTGGCAGCGCTGCACCTCCTGCGACTGGCGTCGCCAGTATTGGGCAAAGGGAGAGTTTCCCTTTGTGATACCTGTGGTGACTGCCTTTGGTGGTTAACGTCCCAAGGTAAGACATTTTGGTGTATCTCTCGGGTGTGTGCTGCCTCGGTGGATGCGAGGGTCCACGTCAGTCCTTAAGGCTAACGTGGAACTGGACTGGGGGTTGGGACAGAGAAGTTGGGCCGCTGGGCCGGTTAGCCTATTGAGGCAGTTGGGCCATCCAGAACAGGAGCCCCCCAGCTTGGTAGCATGCGTAGGATGGTGCCAAGTTAAAGTCTTTGGGCGTTACCTTTAGGGCGACCGTCTTGATTACCTGCCGAGTGACATCGCCGATGGGTGAGTTTGAGGCGTCTCGTGGTCTGTGCGTGGGCGTTCACTGGTAAGCCATCTCCAATTTAGAATTAGGGGTGTTCCCGTATAGTGCAAGGGCATTCTATGGTCGGAAACCGCCGACTTAGAATTTGGGCATTTTACAGTCTAGGCCTGGGATAGCAACAGTTTCTCTTTCGCTCTTCAAAGGGTGTTTCATGTTTTATCCTTCTGTCATGCCTCTTCGATTCTTGTGCAAGTAATTATGACGCCTTCTTAATCATTACAAGCCGTTGCGCTGTTTCGAGATACGGCGCATTAAAGTGACATGATTGACATTTGGCTCGAAATTACCATCGGGCCCTTTATCGCATCCGTCCGTCGAACTTCGTTGCAACATCTAACGGTCTGAGATAAAGCAGCTCATCACGACCGCCCATCAATCCTGGCTGCAACATCCAACGGTCGGAGATCGAGCGGCAGTGTAGTGTCATACAATGACATGTTGCGTTCCCTTTCTTCTTTAAAAAGGGGGGAATCGGTTTTTGGCGGACATTTCTTGCCCTGAAACTACTTCGAATTCTTCTTCATCGTGTCATTCCAATCGATCTTTCTTCCTCTACGACTGTGCATAATCTTCAGGTATAGTGTCTTACCTTTCCTTTTGATATTCTTTGTATATCTTTTCTTCTACTTCTTTGCTATTTTCTGGGTACTATAAGGTTATGGGCATCCCTGGGTTGGTTCTACCTGAGTTTGAAATCAAAGAGGAAGAGTTTGACGAGGCCTTCGACTCAGTCGAAGGCTGCACGGTGGGGGTCAGCGGGTCTTTTCCATCTTTGCGTTCTCTGGTTCTGGGGGTGGAGTCGTTACCCCATGGTAAAATCCCGGAATTGCTGGGGTTTTCCGAAGAAGAGATTCAGAATCTCTTACCAGAACGAGCTTTAGGGCCTGTAGTTCCTTATCTGGGTGAGGCATCTGGTTCTGGTAGACGTCGTCCCATTAGATCTAGGGGGCGACGGTCAGGGAGTTCCAATGAGAGGGTTAGGGCTCGGCCTTCTCATCGTCGTGGTTCGGACCCTTCCGTTCGTTCAGTTGGGCGGAGTGGGGGTTTACACCATCGTGCTTCTCGGCGTTCTGCCTTTGGCGTAGGGCGACTTATTCGTCCTTTGTCTTCCGTTAATCATCTTCCAAAACATCGCCCAATAGAATATTATTACAAACCTTCAAACACGACTGTCAATTCTTCAATTGCTTTAAGTACTTCAAGAGGGTATATACCCCTCGTTCCTGCGTCTTTCCATCGCCGTAAATATGACGAGTCCATGGAAAACCGACTGGGTAGATTACATCCAGAAGATGGACGTCTTGTTAGGTATGGTGTGTGGAACGCCATATATGAAGACTTGGGGCTTTATAAGATACCACCTGCTTGGTGGCCTTCTTCATTAACCTACTCAGATTCTTATGCTTCGAGCTCTTCAGAAACTTCTGATTCTGATGGTAAGTAGTTTGATTGCCCGTCATTTTTTCTCGTAGTAATTGGTGAGGGTGTTGGCGGTTGTGGAGGTGAGGCATAGGGTGAGGTGGATTTTCTCTTCTCTTCTTAGCCGTCGTCTTGATTTGGAGGTCGTGTTGAGGATTGACAACCCGTTTATTACTCCAGGTAGAATTCTTTCCTGACTAATGGAGATTGTTTAGTCAGATACTCGACTTGAGGCAAGGGATTGGGTAGACCCAAAATCACCGCGTCATCATCGAGTTATGCTGACAAGGACGTTCTGCGTCGCCATTACCAAATTGAGCCCACGTTTATGATTACTGAAGATGGTGCGAATGAAGCCAAGTGGAAGCCGATTGTGGTGACAAGTGATCGACGAGTTTGTGACGCGCCTAGTGACGCCAAGAAATCTCTATGGCGTTTCATGGTTTACAAAACCCATTTTACATATCAAAAAGTGAGGTTTCCCCTCACTGAATTTAAGATGGGAGTGTTATCCCATTTACAAGTTGCGCCTTCACAGTTGCACCCAAACGCTTGGGCGTTCGTTAGGGTATTTGAGAGTATATGCCGGTACTTTGAATGAGAGTTTTCTGTGCGGCTGTTCTTCTATCTGTTCCAAGTATCGCCAACGAAAAAACTTGGGTGGGTCTCTCTGAAGGCGAGGACCTCATTGGGAGCGATATTTTCTCAATATGCCAATTCATACAAGAATGGGAAACACACTTTTTTCTGGATTGAGCCGACGTTGGGCGATAAGGAGCTTCCATTTTTTGTTGATCCGGCGACCAGACAGTGCCGATTTCCTTTGTATTGGACTAAGGCCCACTATGGAGTGCCCGCCAGTCACTATTCTTGTTCGTTTGGGAGCTTGACGCTTGATTGGTTTGTGGAAGTTAAGGGTCTTTTGCCCGTATGGCCGATGAAGCAAGTGTTGTGCCATGGAGGTGTGATGGCGTTCTGAGTGTTTACTTTTTCTTCATTTTCTTTGTAGCTTCTAACACCTTCTTTTATATATGCAATATTTAATCACTTTCTTTAACTTTGCAGTTGGGAGTATGGCGGCTGATTCTCTGATGCTTGCACGTGAGGCGGCTGCGAGGCAACGAGCTCGGCAGGGCGAGGCTCCTCCAGCTCAACCTACCCTCGCGCCGAAGGATACGGGCAAGGGTAAGGCGGTGGCTCCCAGAAAAAAGGGGAAGGTTCGCTCTGCCGCCGATATTCCCGCGGACGAGTTAAGGAGAAGGGCTAGCCAGCCGATAATTAGGGAGGCGACTGGAGTTGTTGGCAACTCTTCTACTAGTGAGTCAACATTGGGTGGCAGGTTGCCTGCCCTGGGAGGATCCGATTTGAAGGGTGGTGCGTCAACGAGCTTATCGCCGACTCGGCCGTCCAAATCCTCACACCATGGTCATTTCGAAGGGGGGCATACTGGCGGTAACTCTTTCGGTAGTGATCGGGTAGTCGATCCCCCTTCAGTTGAGGACGATCAGGTTCCGATCGCTTCGGGGGCTCAGGGTTCTTCGATTGCTGCTGCTGCAGTTCCTGTTACAAGCGCCCTTACTTTTTCAGAAAAGGATCTGGCGAGAGGATATCCTAACATTAGGCGTCCCAAGTTGGTGGCTCCACCGCGCCTGGATCGTCAGCAATTAATGGATTGTACTCAGGTGGTTGTCGGTCGTATCTTTGCGATGCAGGAGATCGCCTTGGCGGTGGATGAGCGGTGCTCCATGCAGGCAGATCGCCTTGACGATCTAGGGCGACAAGTGGAGGGCTTTACTACTGATGTGGGGTGTCTAGGCAAAGACCTTTCTGACAAGGATACTTCCATCAAATCACTGACGGTGCGGCTGGCGAGTGTAGATGAAGATGTGAAGCGTCTGAGAGGTGAGAAGGGCGCTCTGGACAAGGCGTTGGAGGATGTCAAAAAAGAAAAGGATGTCCTCCTGATTGAGAAGGATGAGCTTGCTGCCAAACTGTTCGTGACTGAGGGGCGTCTCCATGCTAAAGATGAGGATCTTAACAAGGCCGTTGGTCAAGTTGAGAAGTTGGAGGAGGCTCTCGCCAACCTGATGACTCATGCTTTCAATAGCGCCCTTCAGCAGGTTGCTATCAGATATCCTGGTGCTGATTTGACGGGTTTTGACCCCGCCTATGATGTGGAGGATGGAAAAATTATTGAGCGACTTGAAGGCGACGTCGTGAAGGTTATTGAGGAGGCGTTCGAAACTGATGACGATGAAGGGGCTCGGGGGGCGCTCCCAGTTTCTGATAGCGAGGATGACCAAAGAGTCCAAGATGGGCGTGAGGCATCTGACGCATCTTTGCCGAAGGAGGTGGTGGGCGAGGGATGTAGTGGCAGCAAGACTGTTCTTGATCAGGCGCCGAGCATTGAAACTGAGGCGGTGAATGCTCCGGATGTTGAGAAGGAAGCTACTGGATAAGCTGTAAATGTATGAACCCCTCAATGTAAAATTTTTCTTTTTCTTTGTCTGCGGTTGGCATGTCAGCCTCAGGCTTTTTCCCTACTTGTAATGAATTCCTTTTTCTTCCTTTTGTGTTCTTGTACCTTCAAATGAATGTTTATTAACTCTGTTAGGCGTCGTTGGTAGTTCGAATCGCTCTCGTCCAAGTGTGGGCATTGGCCGGGGGTGAGGACCATCTAACAACGGCGGGGTGAGAACCGTCCCGCGATTAGGCGTTGGCCGGGGGTGTGGACCATCCCAGTCCAACTATGGCGGGGTGAGAATCGTCCCGCGATTGGGCGTTGGCCGGGGGTGAGGACCGTCCCAGTCCAACTACGGCGGGGGTGAGAACCGTCCCGCGATTGGGCGTTGGCTGGGGGTGAAGACCATCCCAGTCGAACTGCGGCGGGGGTGAGAACCGTCCCGTTATTGGGCGTTGGCTGGGGGTGAGTACCATCCCAGTCGAACTGCGGCTGGGGTGAGAACCGTTACGTTATTGGGCGTTGGCTGGGGGTGAGTACCATCCCAGTCCAACTGCGGCGGGGGTGAGAACCGTCCCATTTTTTGAACAAGTCACGTTGACAAAGGTAAGATGAGTTGAAGATTATTTATTGAAATTTTTGAAAGTTCTGCCTCATCAAAAACGTTTCCTAGTAAAACCCATTGGGATAAAAACATAGGAAAGGAAAAGAGTGCAGAGGGTGTTACATGATGGATCAACTATAACACTTTCTGAGCTTGTCGGCATTCCATGCTCGTGGGATTGCTTTTCCATCCAGTGTTTCTAAGGAGTATGCTCCATTCCCTAGCACGTCCGCTACTCGGTATGGTCCTTCCCAATTTGGGGCGAGCTTTCCTTTGCGGGCGTTTTTGTTTCCAACGTTTGGCCTTCGTAGAACCATGTCTTTAACCTCAAACTTCCGATGAACCACCTTCTTGTTGTAATAAGTGGCTGATTTTTCTTTGGTGAGTTTGTCATTTTGTGCGGCATGTTCTCGGAGTTCGTCGAGCAAATCCAACGCTTCTGAAAGGTTTTGATCGTTGGCGATTTCTGCTACATGGTCACGCCTCCATGAGGGTTCGCCGATTTCCACAGGAATCATTGCTTCTGCCCCATAAGTTAGCCTGAAGGGCGTTTCTTGGGTGGAAGATTGGGTCGTCGTACGATAGCCCTACAGTACATTGTCAAGATTGTTGATCCACGCCCCTTTGTGTGCTTCAAGCTTCTTTCTTATACCTTTGGTCAGCATCTTATTGGCCGACTCCACTAGACCGTTGGATTGAGGGTGTTCCACTGCGGCAAAGTGGTGTCGGATTTGCAAACTTTTCATTAACTCACGGAACTTGCCATCGGTGAACTGGGTGCCATTGTCTGTGATTACCTCGTCGGGGATACCGAAACGGTAAACTATGCTCCTCCAGAAGAACTTCCTAGCTTTCTGAAATGTGATGGTGGCCAAAGGCTCAGCCTCCACCCATTTAGTAAAATAATCTATTGCAACTAAGAGCCATTGGATTCGACCTGCCGCCATGGGGAAAGGTCCCAAGATGTCAATCCCCCATTTGGAAAAGGGCCACGGCAACGTGATTGATGTTAACTTTTCTGGTGGAGCTCTGTGTACGTCTGCAAATCTCTGGCATTTATCACATTTTTTCACGTGCTCCCGTGCATCTTTCTCCATTGTTGGCCAATAAAACCCAGCTCGTAATGCCTTTTTTTGCTAAGGAGTGGCCGCCCATGTGGTGGCCGTTGATCCCTTCATTAATTTCTTCCAGAATATAATGTACATCGTTTGGAACAATGCATTTGAGGAGCGGGATTGAAATCCCTCTTTTGTACAATCGCCCTTGAATAATGCAGAAGTAGGCGCTCCTTCGCACGACCTTCGTAGCTTCCTTTGGGTTAGGAGGTAGGATTCTAGCTGACAAGTAGTTGATGATGGGCGTGATCCAAGTTTCTTCAGCGACTTCGGCGGTTATATCTGTAATGCTCATGACTATGAATAGGTCAGGCAAATTGTGCTGAATTACTGAACGATTGTTACCTGGGCTCTTAGTGCTTGCCAATTTGGCGAGTATATCGCCCCTGGCGTTATCTGCTCGCCTGATATGCTCCACGTCCACGCTTTCGAAGGATTGGAGTAGTTCTTTGACTTTTTTTCAAGTACTTGCACATCAGTGGTCCTTTGGTCTGATATTCCCCCGAAATCTGGAAAGTCACCAATTGGGAGTCGCTGAAGACTCTAAGATGTTGGGCACCCATCTCTTTTGCCTGAGTTAGGCCAGCTATCATCGCCTCTTACTCTGCCTGATTGTTGGTTGTATTGAACTCGAAGGTTAATGAGTGCTCCGTGGATACACCGTCTGAATTTTCAATTATCATGCCTGCACAGGAGCCTTTGGCGTTGGAGGAACCATCTACGAATAATTTCCATGTGGCTGGCCTGGGGGCGTCAGTTGCTTGATCGCTTAGTGGGCTGTAGTGTGTCATTTCGGCGATGAAGTCTGTCAGGGCTTGGGCTTTGATGGCGGTGCGCGGCTCATAAATGATCTGGTACTCAGATAATTCTACTGCCCAGGACATCATCCTCCCTGCGAGGTCGGGCTTGTGTAGGACTTGGCGGATTGGCTGGTTGGTTCTGACCGTGATTGGGTGGCATTGAAAATATGGTCTCAACCGTCTAGCAGCAAAAATGAGTGTGAAGGCGACCTTATCGACTTGCTGATATCGAAGCTCAGCGCCTTGCAGTACTTTGCTGATGAAGTAGACGGGTTTCTGTCCCTCCGGTTTGGAGTCTTTGATGAGAGCTGCGCTGACCGCCTCATTGCCGACGGCGAGGTACAGGTATAGGGTCTCGCCGCTGTCTGGTTTGGCGAGGACTGGCGGGCAAGAAAGGGCTTTTTTGAATTCTTGGAACGCTTTTTCGCATTCCTCAGACCATTGAAGAGTGACTCCTTTTTTGAGTAAGCCAAAAAGGGGAAGAGACTTATGAGCCGAGTTCGCCAGGAATCGGGTGAGGGCCACAAGCCTTCCGGTCAGTTGTTGGACTTCCTTGATGGTTTATGGGCTTCTCATGTCGATGACCGCCTTGCACTTGTCAGGATTGATTTCAATGCCTCTTTCAGTGAGCATGAAGCCTAAGAATTTGCCGGCGGGAACTCCGAAGGCGCACTTGCTGGGGTTGAGGCGCATGTTGTACTTTCTTAGACTCTCAAACACGCCCTGGAGGTCGCTCAAGTGCTGCTTTAGGTCTCGTGACTTGGCGATCATGTCATCAATGTATACTTCGATGCTGTCACCGATCAGGTCTTTGAACACCGTGTTCATCATGCGCTGGTAAGTTGCTCCGACGTTCTTCCGACCAAAGGGCATCATGGTATAGCAATAATTTGTGTTCTGAGCGATGAACGCCATTTTATCTTGGTCTTCCTCAAACAGAGGGATTTGATTGTACCCTGAGTAAGCGTCCATGAATGAAAGCATTTTGAAACCTGACGCGTTATCTACGAGTTGATCGATGCTGGGAAAGGATATGCGTCTTTGGGACACACTTTGTTGAGGTCAGTGTAGTCAACACACATTCTCCACGCCCCATTAGGCTTCTTAACCAACACCGGATTGGATAACCAAGTGGTGTACTTGATCTCTCGGATGAAACCGGCATCATGCAGTCGTTTAACCTCCTCGTCGATGATCTTTTGTCGGTCAGGGTCGAACTTCCTCTTTTTCTAAGCGTTGGGTTTGGCTTTGGGGTCCATGGATAACCGGTGGTAGCAGACTTCAGGGACAATTCCTGGCATGTCTGATGGTTTCCAGGCAAACAGGTCTTTGTTCCTCTTGAGCAGTTTGATGAGTTCATCTTTGGTACCAGGGTCCATTGTCGCCCCGATGGTTGTCGTTTGGTTGGCATCGCCCAGTATGACGTGCTCTAAGGCTCCATCGGGGGTAGGCCTGGCATGTTCGACTCGGGGGTCATCTCTTGCATCGAACTCCACCAAGAAACACTGGTCAGCTTTTATCGTGTTCTTGGTTGGCTGTTCTTGGGCGACGGCGGGCTGGAGCTTTGCTGTTGTGTCAGTTGAGTTTTGAATGTAACTCTTGTAGCTGGCCTCAGGGATATATTGTAGCAGCTCCTGGCGACCAGTTGATCGTCTTTCACCGTTGCTACCTTGTTATTTTTGGCCACGAACTTCATTGCTAGATGTGGGTGAGAAACGCTTGCTTCGAAGGCGGCGAACACCCTTCTGCCAAGTATGGCGTTGTATGCTGAAGGGGTGTCTAGCTAGGAACTGGATGTCGGCGGACTTTGAAGTTAGTGGCGTTCCAAAAGATAAACGTAGGTTTATCATTCCTAGCGATTTGGTGGTTGTTGCATTGAAACCTGAAAGTTCGCCTGAAATAGGGGTCAGATCGTTAGTTGTGAATCCTAACGCTGTAAAACATGGGAGGAACAAAATACCGGCAGAGCTGCTGTGGTCAACAAAGACCCTGTTAACGCCAAAATTGGCGATTGTTGCTTGAACGACCAGGGGGTCGTCATGTCCAGGGAGGACATCACCAAGATCTTCGCTGTCCCAAACGATCTTGGGTTTGGCGGGGCCTGAATCGGCTTTCGTTTTATTAATAATCATCCCCGCCACCGACAAACACTGCTTCAGGTGCTTTTTCCTGGCGTTGGATGTTTCTCCCCCTCCACTCAGACCGCCGGATATCATGTTTATCACTCCATGTTTGATGACGGCCGAGTCTTCTTCATCATCCTCGTCTCTTCTGCCCCTACGGCGTGGACTGGGAGGTGCGTTGTGGCCTCTTGGGGATTCTGCTCTTCGGGGGCGGTCATGGCGGGACCGGTATCGTGATTGGTTGGTTCTTTCTGGAGATCTGCTATGCTCGTGACATCGCCTTACTGGTCCGTCACCACGAGCACCTTTGGTGGTCCGCCGTTGCGCTCCACCTTTGATAAGTTCATCTATCTCTTCCTTCAAGTGTCTGCAATCTTCAGTGCTGTGGCCGTTGCTGCGGTGGAACTTGCAGTACACGGCGACCTCTCTGTCTTGCTCTGGGTGTTGCGAAGGATTTTTCTGGCCTTCTTTGTAATCCGTCTGATTAACACTATGAGGGCGGCGTCCTATCTGGCCACGCCCTGAAGGACGTCCGGCGCCTCGGGATGAATTCTGTGTCTTTTTTTTCTTCATCGCCCTCAGTTCTGCCTTTGGTCGGCTTTTGGGCCTGACTGTGTGATGAGTCATCGGTCCTACTTCCTTTGTACTCTTCAATCCGCATGAACTCCTGGGCTTTCTTCTTTACTCCTTCCAAATCAGTTATTTCGTGACGGGCTAGTTCGTAAGCGAACGCGCCCTGTCTTAAACCTAAAAGGAGTATATGTACTTGCACCTTAGGGTCAAGACCCTGCACTTGCAAAGCTTCCTTGTCGAAGCGGTCAAGGAACGCCCGAAGGGACTCGCCTGACTGTTGCCGAATTTTTTCAAGTGAATGAACGGACTTGGGAACGGGACGACTAGTGGCGAAGTGGGTTTGGAATTTGCAGGCCAGGTCGTCCCAAGAAGAGATACTGCCTGTTAGCAGGGTAGTGTACCACGTCAAAGCTCTTCCGCCAAGTAGTGTTGGGAAAGTTCGGCACATGAGGAGGTTGGTTTCTCCGTGGAGAGTCATTGCCGCTTCGAACTTTTGAATCCATTCGAAGGGGTCAGAATCTCCAATGTAGGTGATTATATTGAATGGGCCTTTGAATCCGAGAGGTATAGGGGTTAAGCGTAGGATATCAGTCAATGGTTTATTTCGCCCTGATGTAGTAGCAGGTGTTAACCGTGGGTCTGGGTTATGCACTTGTTGACCAAGGGGTTGGCGTGGTGCGGCTGGGGCTTCAACGGAATAAGAGAGGGCGGGGCCTTGTTGGCCGACACATTGTGGTTGACCAGGGTTTATGAACGACCCCTGGGGTTGTGGAGCAACTTGGGGTTGCGTGGGGTGGTATTGGGGTTGTGGGACAACGGTGTTGTAAGGCGGTATCGCGTAAGCGTGGAACGGGTAAGGTGCGGGGAAAGGCATAAGTGAGTTTTGGCCATGGGGCTTGTTGGGATATAAGGCAGCGCCTGGGGCATGGTAATCATTGTAAAAGGGTAAAGGCTGGCTTTGAGTAGGTCGGGGTTGATAGACTGGGAAGATTGGTGGTGGACCTGCAACGGGTAATGGCATACCAAAGTGGACGCCAGGTGGTGGGGGTTGTGTAGGGATCAAATTTTCACCTTGTGCATCACGTATCATGACCTGGCGGCTAACTCGTGCTTCTCTTCCATCGGTCACAAGTAGCGGAGGATTAACCGATCGTAGAACTGGGGTGAGGGGCACATCGCCGGCTTGTTCGGATGGGGCGGAATGCATAGATGGCGAGGAGTTGGAACGGGCCGATTGCACATGGCCTTCAGGGGTTCCAGCTCTTGTTTGCTCTGCTCTTCTAGTAATGGCCATATTTGGTTGACAGGAAATAAGGTGTAGTTTTTCAGCTGGTGAAAGAATGGGAATAGAAGTTTATAGTTTCCCACAGACGGCGCCAATGTACCGTTGGAATCTATAAGCCCACTATGTTCCCTTAAAGGGGGTATGATCACTGTATGGGCGATACCTTTGGCTTTGGTAATGACCAGACCAAGAGATATTATCCCAAGTATAAGCAGATAATCAATACAAGTATAAAGTTGTAAGAGAATTCAAGTAACAGGCTAAATAACGATACATAACATCCTTTCAGTTGTGTCCCATGGGGGCTATTTATAGGGATCATGGTGTGGATTAGTAAGGGAGGGAGGTCAACTCTCCTTGGGATACACTCCTATGATAGCAGTGTTTGGCGATTTAGGCGCTGACGTTGTGGCAGCGTTGCACCTCCAAAATGTATCTCTCGGGTGTGTTGCTGCCTCGGTAGATGCAAGGGTCCACGTCAGCCCTTAGGGCTAACGTGGAACTGGACTGGGGGTTGGCCCGCTGGGGCGGTTGGCCTGTTGAGGCAATTGGGCCATCCAGAACAAAACCCTTAAAAATAAAGCGCTAAATAAGGAAGGATAATCAAGCGATTGTCCTTACTTTGGCAGATTAAAATAAGGATTCATTTTTTCTATGGTAAATATAAATAAGTTATTCAGGTGAAGATGAAAATTAAGATATTTTTATAATTATAATTTATTACAAAATTATAATAATTTTTATTATTATAATTTTCAATCTTTCGACCAAAAAAATCTTATTTTAATAATAAATTTAAATAATTTATCTGTATTTATTATAAAAACATTAAAATCTTAAAATAAAGCACTCACCAAAGAAGGACAAGACTTTATTTTAATCCGCCTAAGTAAGTATCGATGTGATTGTCGTTACTTTGATTGATTAAAATAAACTATACTCTCATATTTGTCTACTTTCGCCATAAACTTTGTAAGACAATCACAATTCTTACAGATTAAAATATGAAAATAAACCGGATGTCATTGTCCTTATTAAAATAAACTTCAGCCAAAAACTTTGAAAGACAATCACAAGTCATACATACAAGATGAAAACATTTTCTTATGTTATATGAGAATTCAACTCTTATGTTAGTGAATTTTCGATTTGCATGCAAAACTTTTCTTTTCTTTTTCTTTTTTAATAAATATGCGACCCACCACTAGTTGAGAAAATTGAATTCTCATGCAACATGAAAAAATCAAATCCCACATATTAAAGTATAAAATAAACTGTTCACCAAAAAAAAGTATAAAATAAACTGGATGTCATTGTCCTTATAACTTCAGCCATAAACTTTGAAAGACGATCACAATTCTTACAGATCAAAGTTTAAAACAAACTGGATGTCATTGTCCTTATTGAAATAAACTTCAGCCATAAACTTTGAAAGACAATCACAATTCTTACAGATTAAAGTACAAAATAACTGGATGTCATTGTCCTTATTAAAATAAACTACCGCCATAAACTTTGTAAGACAATCACAATTCTTACAGATTTTTACAGATAAGGCCAATCACATCCTTCCTTGAGCCATGCTATCTTTTATAATCATACGTAGAAGGGTCTTTTCCTTCCATTATAGAACTATTTTATAATCTATATGCAGGAGTGCTTGAGCTAAATCCTCAAAGAATAAACATATTAGTGCCATCTAAACTCGGGTTGATTCCATTGAATTTGAGGCAAAACACATTAAAGAAAGCAAGAAATGGTGCCAAATTTATAGATGGACAAGAAAAGGAGTTCCAAGCTATAATCTTGGGCGGCATACAAGAGCAACGTGCCCACTTAATTTCACCTGCTCACTCTACATGATGCGATGACTGATAAGTTTGACTTAAGATCAGGTCCATTTTTTTACCTTAGCCATGTGGGCACGTTGCTCTTGTATCCCGCCCAAGATTATAGCTTTTTTGGGTTTTGTCTCAATATTATATCAGTGAGGATATTCTTACTACCAAAATTTTCTACTACTAACTTACTACTTATGTAATCACCATTGAATCAAAGAGAGAGAATGTTAAAAAGTTTTTGAAAAAAGAGAAAATGTTGATCTAACGGTGATTAAATAGGTAGTAAGTTGATAGTAGAAAATTTTGGTAATAAGAATATCCCTCCTCATATTATATTACTTTTCTACCGTAACCAAATGGTTTTTTTGGGTATTTTGCAAACCGTACTTTTGCCACCGTGCCTAAATTGCTTAGAAACTTCCCTTCCAATTTTTTAATATAAATCAAATAGAATTAATAATATCACTATAAATATAGTTCTCACTCAGTTCTTCTTCTCACATCACCCGGTTCTTATAGTTTTCACCCAATTCTTCTCACATCACCCAGTTCTTATAGTTCTCACCCAGTTCTTCTTCTCACCATTTTAAAATTTTTCATATCCGGCTGAGAGACTCTGTCTCTCTCTTAATATTCAGTTAGTAATTTATTGGCTTTTCCAATACCAGTTGCTTTGGTTTTTCATTCCATTCATTGGTTCATATCAGAAACACTATGGAGAATCAAGCCTACACTATACTCATGACCTTGTTATTAGCTTTAATTGCAATTAAGTACCAAGGCACGGACACTAATCTCTTCAAACACTCAAGCCCAAGTATGTTGCTATTCCTCACAGCTATATTTTGTCATGCCCTTGCAACCATAGGTGAGACTGAGATGAACTTGGCAACTTCCATTATCATCTTCCACGTTTCTGGAGTAATTGGATGTGAGACACTGATGTGGATTCTTATCCCTGAGTTTTGGTGGTGCTATATTATCAATGTGCAGCTTTTGCTGGTTGCCTCCTTCTGCTTCAACTTCAATGATATTATTCAGCTCCTCCATGGTACACCTCAGATCCCAAATTGGGAACCCCAACAAGCTCTGGTGCAAACGTAGATACATGGGCTTTGATTTGTTTTTCTGGCTTTCTATATTGCTTTTCTTTTCTTAGTGTGGATGTAATAGTTCCTTTCATGATTCAAATAAAGCCCATGACCATAAAGAAAACATGATGTTTAGCCTTCATATTCCATATAAATTAATAAATTAAGAATTATATCCAAGAAAAAATTTTTTGTCATGATAAGAAATTTATTGCATTCATAATATTATATACTTTTTTTTTTCTTTTTTATAAAAAAAATTAATAAATATAAGGGAGTTATATCTGGCCCGGCCCGCTCGCCAAACGAATCAAATTTTATTGTTGTTATGTAGCTCCATGCCTTAGATTTCTCTGCAAAAATTGTTGTGGATAAGAATTATCTGTTTTACCTTGATATGATTTTATTTTTTATTATTATTTTTGGATTGAAAGATGCATATTTATATGTAGATTATTAAACACTCTTCTTGGTTTCATAAGCACATTTTTTATGCAATATGCTTTTATGTATTTTTTATGTTTTTTTATTGTGGAATTTTTTTTTGTATATTATTTATATATTTAAAAAATTTAGGCCGGGTTTCTTCAACATTTTAAAAATGGGCCGGGCGGGCCAGCCCATTTTGAGCGGGCCAATGAGGATATAATATAATCCCCATAAATTAACTACTCAAGCCGAGGAAATGTAGAAATAAAATTACAAAATTAAAAGATGACTCAGGGGATTGGATTGAGGATGACTCTTTTCTACATTACCACAAAAGTTTGTATAAATTTTCATTGGAACAATGCTTTTGTAAATTATAAATAACTTATTTTATATTTAAAACGAGGGATGTGTATTAAAGCTTTTAAAGATAACTATGTTTCGTGCGTAGTACATAATTATAATATTAAAATTATTTTATTTTTCTCTCTTCTTAGACTTTGTGGCTGAATTGGTGGAGAGAGAAAAAATAATTTTACCTTTATTATTATAGGGCCAGCTTATACTTTTTTTTTTGGTAAATGGGGCAGTTATACTTACAAACTTTTTTGTTTACAAACTCTTACAAACTACACTATCTTCTCCCGAAAGAACACTGATTACATTATGTTCTCTCGAGAGAAGATAGTGTAATTTGTAAAAAAAATTAAAAAAAAATTTGTAAACGGATCCTTCCCCATTATTATACAATACAAAGTATATAGTTATTTTTTGTTGCTTGAGATAATTTTTCCATCTAAATGAGAAAAATGGAACCCTTAATCTATGAGAAATCATTTTCTTATATTGTTGGAAAAAAAAATTATCTCATACAAAAAAAAATATATATATTATGGTAAATTGTAATACAACAGCTTAAGTTATTGCTACATTAATAATTTTATATATCTCTGACAATAAAAAAAATGAGCAATGTACAAGAGAGAAAGAGAGAGAGCAAATCAGTGGATTTAGGCAGTGGAAGACAAGGACTGAGAATTAAGGGGCCTATTTGATGGTGTTTTATTTTTTTTTGTTCTTAAAACTGTTTTGTAGAATAATTATGGAAACAGTTGTTTTCTGTATTTTTTTTGTTTTGAAAGTTAAAAACCACAACAGAAAACAAAAACAACTCAGACACGTTCTTTAGATTTGATTCTAAAAACAAAAAAACAGTTATAATTTTTAAAACTTTTTTTTTTACAAAACTGGTTTACCAAACGAATTTTTTTATTATGAAATTTAGAAAACTGTTTTTAAGAATAGCAATAAAAGAGAGCCAAGATTTCTGATGCTAATAGCTCTTTAATTACCAGACTCATCTCGAGCGATTTCATTATTGGATAGAAAAACATAGATCTTACAAATTAAAAGAAAAGCACACTGAAAAGGAAACAACAAATTAAGGACCCCGACAATTGCGTTCTTCATGGATCATATAATTATGTATAAGCTAAGTAAATCCATCTCGCTTCACGCACACAACACATGATAGAAAATGTTTTGACCAGAGAAGAAAACGACAAGTCTGTGCGCGCGTGACTACTATATATAAAACAAATCTAATAACACCAATTTTTTTCTAACACATTATTTATTTAGTATTTATTTGGAAAATTTTATTGCTAGCTTTTCCTCATATTATAAGCATAAGTTTATCCAAATATAATTTTATAAAATTTCTTAAAATAAAAAGAAAAAAAAAACTAAAAGCTAATCAGAGGAGTTTTTTTAACATCTATGTTCTTTTTTGAGTTTTCATATTTATTTTTAATTTTACTTTTATTATAAACATGTGAGAAACAAAACTAATTTACAATCATTAATTGTGGAAATAAAAAAATTACAATCCCTTACACTAGGAATATACATATCAAATAAAATATACAATGATTGTTAATTTTTTTTTTAAATAAAATGGGACCGCAAGTTTTGAGTCACTCATAAATCTGTCAATAAAAGCATTATACCATGTACTCAAAAAAAAAAATCGTTATACCATTTGGACTTTTGACATTACCGCCTAGAAGCATACTTGTAGACCGTAGACGTACGCGAGGGTCCACAAACGGTGGAATCTTGAAAAGTATGCTTCATTGTGCCTAGTGGCGGGAAATTTTTTAACAGGCTCCCACACCATGTTCTTCCAGTAAAAAATTGACACCTGTATTATTCTTTTCTTTTCTCTCTTTCTCTCCTCAATTTTTTCTCTCTTTCTCTCAGCTCAGTCTCACCCAATACTTTGTGGTTCCGTGTCACTATAAATTCGCTCCAGTGGCGGATATAGGGGTCCACAAACGGTGGAATCTTGAAGATGATAGGGGTCATCTCAGTCTTTCCTATGGTTGCAAGGACATGACAAAATATAGCTGTGAGGAATAGCAACATACTTGGGCTTGTCTCTTCGAAGAGATTAGTGTCCGTGCCTTGGTACTTTATTGCAATTAAAGCTAATAACAAGGTCATGACCATACTCTTTACAAAAAAAAAAAAAAAGGTCATGACCATAGTGTAGGCTTGATGCTCCATAGCATTTCTGATATGAACCAATGAATGGAAGGATAAACCAAAGCAACTGGTATTAGAAAAGCCAATAAATGATCACTAACTGAATATTAAGAGAGAGAAAGTCTATGAGCCGAGTATGAAAAATATTAAAATAGTGAGAGAGAATGAGAACTGTGTGAGAAGAGAAAATGGGTGAGAACTAGAAAAACTGGGTGAGAACTATGTGAGAAGAAGAACTGGGTGAGAACTATAAGAACTGGGTGAGAACTTGATAGAAATAGGGTTATCTATCAGTGAATTAAGAAAGAAAGAAGGATAGGGATCTCATTTCAAGGAGAGATTATGCCTCCTAAACCAGAAATTCTGGAATAAAAATACTTCTTTGTTACCATTCAAGAAGAAATTACAGGGTATTTATATCCACACACTCTCTCTCCTATAACAGAAAATACTCACTCTACTAACAGCAAAACGCTTTCAGCAGCACACATACAACAGAAACAGAATCTACAACCAAATTCTATTCCCTATCAATTATAACAATCATATAAGCTATAACAACCTTCCAAGTTACTCCCTAATTTCTCTCACTTGTCTAACAACATACCCATATCTATCATTCCCCACCCCTTAACAAACACCTTGTCCTCAAGGTGGATAGGCTTTACAAAATTCTGTTTGAGATGCATTTCCTGCACATGGATTAGATAAACAACTAGTGAAGCTTCAATATATATATATATTTTTTTTTTGGCTTGGCTGCAAGTAAAGCTCCACATGCTGATGTTTGAATTATTGGAATGTGCCTTGAAACTAAGCAAAGGCCAGGTTTGGAACCACATAGAAACACACGACCATGTAGCAGCCCCTAGATTAACAAGTAAATAAGAGTTGATGAGGATGCAATCTATGGGCAGCAGAGGCACAAATGGGCAAGTGAAACCTCCATAGTGTCCAAAGTTATGTCTTGCTTCATCTTGATCCTCGTGTATATATTGTCCCATGGTAAGATGTTGAGAAATAAGGGATAGATCAATTGAATCATCCTCTTTAACACGTAAAGGTTGACAGTTCCTAGAAGTATCAACATTTGCCTCTGTATCTTTTTCATTTGCCCAAGTTCTCCAATTTAGATCCTGGAGAGAAGGCAATGGAACCGTATCTGGTGGGCTATATATTAGCACACTACAACAAAAACAGTTATTAGCCACGGCTTAAAACGTGGCTAACTAAGGTAAAAATCGTAGCTAATAGAGCTTTCCACAGCTTATAAACCGTGGCAAATAAGGGCGTTGCATTTTTTTAACCACGGTATTTTTTGCACTTAGCCACTATCTGATTGAGCGTGGTAACATTTAGTTACCACGGTTTTTCATATGTTTGGCACATTAGGACCGTGGCTAAATAGATTAGTTAACAACAAAATAAAAGATTTGTTTGCCACGAGAATAACCGTGGCTAATTAATGGAAATCATTTAAAAAAAAATATTTCAAATTCTCAAATTGTAAAAAAAGTAAATCACACAAATTGTAATAACTCAAAATCCAGGAACAAAATTTTACACAATTTCTCAGAAGCCAACATTTTCTAATTCATATGCACTAATAAAGTTTTTATTACATCATAAAAAAAGGAATTGTCAAATAAAGTTAAAATTAGAAGTTTGTCATTGTCAATAGACATCTATACAAAATTACTAGACCACAAATTTTTTGTATCAGCCTTTCGAAAATCGTTCTTGAATGCATCCTAACCCTTTAAAAGGCTTGCTACCAAATCACACCTGTAAAAAAAACACAAAAACAATGGTATTAGTCTTTCTTGCACTTGTGTAAAGCAATCCCATTACTCATAAGATATAACAGAGTAATGTTTGAAAAGTCTCACCTGTTGGTATGCAAGCAAGTACACCGCAACCAAAATTGATGTCATACATTGTCTTGGTTATTCAACCATCACACTTTCTACTATATGGATTACCATTTAAAACCTGCCGAATATAGAATTCTTCAGGTGATTTCAATATACCAATATCTAGGATCCGAAAATATTTAAACAAAAATAAACTACTGATGCAAAGCCAAGCTATTTATAACTGATGCAAACCCACGTCAAATAGAATCAACCTGTTTTGTGATTTTGATGCTATTTCCCCAGGTTTGTCATCAACAAGAGCATCAACAAGGCCTTTTGAATCCAATTGATCCCAATAATACAATCTAGGCAAAGCTACAGTCAAATCAACCATTATGTGCAGAGTCTGAAACCAGTAATTGGAAAAAAAAAGTTTCCGAAACCCCTCTCTTTTTATTGTGTGTGTAGTAGTACTTAAACTCTATTAGAATTACTTTCAATTGTGTGTGTAGTACTTAAACTCTATTAGGATTACTTTCAATCAGAAGCTGTAGTAATGTATTTAAAGTATAGTACCACTAACCATATAATAATATAGTTAATTAGATACATATGTAAGGGATGCACGCACCTCATGGTCATTGCTGGCGAGTACATCAGGGGCATCACTACCATTCTCATCTATCTTCACATTCATCCCTCTTGGCATCTTAGTTGGTAGTTTCTGTTATATTAATCAAATCATCCAAAATTCTAATAAAATTAAATTAATGTAAAAAAGTAAAAAATAAATAAAATAAAAAATCATTTTATAAAATCTTACTTCTTAGTGATATGAAATAGACCAGAATAAACAGAAGAAAAAAAGAGTAAAGTGGGGACCTCGAAAGGAAAACATAAAAAAAAAATCAAATAATGAAATTCAGTGGTAAGACGTGAGAGAAATTAAAGTAACGAAAACCTTACTTTGTTCTTTTACCATTCAAAGTTTTTCTTAAAGGAACATATGATTTATAAATTTTCATTTTACTTTGTCTCCTTATAAATTTTCATAAATTTTCGTAAGTTTCTTGGTTGCTTCTTCGTTGCGCTTCAAATTGATCGTTGATTAATATAAGGACATATGATGATGACGCTCCATCATGATGTATTTTGGCCATTATTCTTAAAGGAATCTAAATTAAATTACCAATATGCCACAAATACTTTGTCACCTAAACCACGGGTCAAGGAAAGTCTTCCTTCTATGTATATAAGTCATCGGGATATGATTTCTGCAAACAATTTTCTACGCCTAGTTGGGAATTTAAAAGAGAGATAATATATATATATATATATATATATATATATATATATATATATATATATATATATATATATATTGCTGGACACATAGCACTAACAGATCGTACAGCTTTATGTACAACACATTGCCCAGTCAAGGAAAAATATATTCTCAAAGACTAAACCTTCAAATTCTGTATGGCAGTAAAAGAATCATGAAAAATATTCACTTCAATCAGATCTTAAGAACTAGTCAAAATGCAAAAACGCTAGAAGCAAGTCCATATGTGAAATAACCATGAATACCTTTTTTGCAACTTCAACATCAGTTCCCATGAGTAGCAACTAAACTGTGTTTATCTACAAAAAAAGAAAAGTTAAAAAAAATCACAAGCTAATAGAATGATGACTCAAAAGTCAAATTATTTATAGCAAAGAATCAAATATGTATATAGGTATGCTCATTCAGTCACACTACTCAATGAAATATTCCAGAAAATCATCATATTAATAAGCTACAATGCCATATGTCAAAGCAACCATTTCACTAATGTCAAAGCACAAATTTGATAAGGGAACCTAAACCTAATAAATTTATTAAAAAATCATACTTGATCCATAAAATCATGGGTATACTTGCTATAAAAACTTCAGAAGTCTTCAGAAGTATTCCATTCCCAATTCATTGACATATAGAGGCAGGATATAATAATTTTCTGTTCATGATTTTTTACGAAAACTTCAGAAGTCTTCCATTCCCAATTCATTGACATATAGAGGTATTCTCATGTAAACTATTAGCATATATGATGCACATATGATGCTACTTAAATGTATTAATCTATCAGACAAAAGCAAATGTACATGTGATGCTACCCAAATCAGTCAAACACATAACTCATTCCATATTGTAAAGATCCACTCGTTAGAGAAATAAAAGGTACTCAGCAAAAGTAGATAAAAAGCAGGTGCCACAGATATCAATTACTACAGTCTACAGCAATGGCAATCAAAATTGAAATCATAACTTATAAAATAAAAAAGCATACCTTAACAAGTTGAATGAGGACTACAAAGAAGAAAAGGATAAGGAAAGGAAACACCGTAAGAGCTAAGAAATTTCAGAGCACAGCTTAGAGTATTTGGATTCTTAAAAGGAAGAGGAATCTGAGAAATAACTAAGACATAAGCAGTGACAGCAGGAAGTCCAAAAAGGTACACCGTTTATGCAATTGCATGCTGGATAGATATAAATAATAATTTCAATTAATTAATAAAGCAGAATCTCTTTTCATTAAAATGAAAATTACTAGTACTAATGCTACCATTCTCATCTATCTTCACATTCATCCCTCTTGGCATCTTCGCTGGCACTTTCTGTTACATTAGTCAAATCATCCAAAATTATGATAAAATCAAGTTAATGTAAAAAAGTAAAAAGTAAATAAAATAAAACATCATTTTATAAAATCTTACTTCTTGGTGATATGGAATAGACCAGAATAAATAGAAGAGAAAAAGAGTAAAGTGGGGACCAACTTCAAAAAAAGTAAAAAATTATGTCAGGTTGAACCAATGTTCCGCATTTAATCACTTAAAATACAGAAATTTTTGAAACTGAACCATAAGCATCACATATTCATAAATTTCAGAGTAAAAATAAAGTGATAAGATGTGAGAGAAATCAAAGCAAAGAAAACCTTACTTTGTACTTTTCTCATTCAATGTTTTTTTAACAGAGCTTAGCTACATGATCTTTAGGCTTGCAGATGATGTAGTTGTGGTCAGGCTTCATACCAAGAACTCTAAGAAGGTGTTCTCTGTAATTGCTTTTAAAGTCATACTGTTTGGTTTCTTCTCTTTTATGCTTGAACACATTTATTTTATTCTTTTGGGACTTTGAGGCTCTCCTTTGGTGGAAAAGTTCATGGTGCTATGCTTTGGATCACTTTCAAGCACTAAATAATTGAGAGCAGGAGTTAAGACCAATTGATTTTCATATAGGAAGTTGCCATTGAGATTCATGGTTCCAAAAGACTTTCTATCTTAATGACAACATTTTTATCAAGAGTGTAAGGAAGACATCAAAATTGGTCATAGCTAATAGGATTAAGTAAAATATCAGACTACGAATTCACACAATTGGAAACTCTTTCCTGAAAAGCCTTACTGAATGCCTCCTACAAGTATGGGGCACACAGGTTGCAAGGAGGGCAGCAACCACACTATTGCAATTAGCCAACCAAATGCCATACACATGTTAAAACAGATTACACTTTGAAGCATTGATGTTAAACAATTTCCCTTCTGTCAAATCAATTACTGAGAAAGATTACAAATTCATCTAAATTATTGTGTTAATCAGTTCAACTTATAATGAAATAAATAACCCCTAAAATTAAGAATAAATAAACAAATTAGTTCCTAAAAGAAATGAAAAGCTTATCTCAGATATTTATGTGACAATTTCCCTCTTTTAAAACCAAATATGCAAAATCAAAATCAAAGAAAAAAATTATGTGTATAGAACCATTGAATTAGTAAAACGATAATTAGTGATTTGAAAAAAAAAATGTCACATAGAGAACGAAAATAGTAAGAATGTGAATAGGAAATAAAAAAAGAAAAGGAATCGAAGATATCAAAGACGGACACTCACGCATCGCTGTTGATTCCAAGATTAAGTAGAGCGACGAACCAAGTAATTTGAGAATAAACATCTTTCAAAATCTCTATGTTCCTCTCATCTTAAGCATTCCAACTAGTGGAGGAATTTCTTCGTGCATTGAGAGTGCCCCTCTTATCTCGATCTCTTTTGGCCAAAATCTCTATATTCGAAACCCTAGCACTGGAGCTGGAGTTGAAGAAGCAATGACACTATCATTGACTTGTGGAATAAATGAAGGGAGAGACTCTGTGTTATTTTTTAACTTTTCGTACAGTGGTGCGTTGCAAAATATGGGCTTTCTATACCGTGGCTGAAGTATCATGGGCAAATAGCGTTTTTCTTGTAGTGGCATTAACACAAATATTACCACCATGGTGAATGCAAGAAGTGTACCCACACTAACCATCCCAGCCAGTTGAGAGACTTCCATAGTAAATGCCAAGACTGCAGCAACGAGGCCAATAGCTATTGTGCTCGTAACAGGAACCTGACTTTTGTTATTTATGTTAGAAAAAATTGATGGAAGAAGCCCATCCCTGTCCATAGTCAAAGAGGCCAATGAAAGTGATGTGGCCAAAGGCCTCGTCCTAATTGGTGCTTCTGTGAAGATAAATTCCAACAAACCAGCCAAGGTGAAAAGATCAACTGATCCAAGGAATAAGTACTTTAAGGAACCAAACTTGGTGTTCATAGTTGCAGCTTGTTCAACAGAGAATGTGGACAGCTGAGCCAGGCAGCAGTTTAGCATAATGGTGCAGCCAAATATGGGTAGAACTTTCAATACTATCTTGACATCTTCTACTTGCTCAACACTGCATTCCATTGATGGATAAATTGGCTTGTTTTCAATTGCACTATTGAGAAATTTTAGTGTATTTGTTGGGGCTTCGGTTTCCTTGCTTGATTTTGCAGTTTCTTCAACTGCTTCTTTTCTACCTGAGTGTGGATTAGAAGGGCCTGAAGCCATATTCACAACAACAATGTTAGAATTGCTGTAGATGCATCTATTAAGTGAAGCTGCAACCAAAACCTTCAAAATGGTTGTAAGCGGACTTCCAGAAGGGATCTTGTTCCTATAAGTGGCAAAGCCTGCTAAGAACACTGGAAGAGACACAAATATGCTAATGGTAGAGATTGCAAAACCCCATTGCAAATCTCTTTGAGGATTCTTTTTCTCTTCAATAGCGCTAGCAACTACATGAAAACCTATATATGCAACAAAGACTACAATAGGACCAGCAAGCATCCCATTTACCCCAGAGGGAAAATACCTTGTAGGAAGGTTATATCCAACCCATCCAGATTTGAATCGCAAGTGAGCACCAGCTACTATGACAAAAACCAAAGCACCCATGTTTACTGATGTGACTACACCTTGTACCATTGTGCTATCTTTGATTCCACAACACATGCGTCCAGTAATAGTAAATATCCTAATTGCAACACATGGGTCTACAACAATATTAATCCCAGGAACATAGTGGCGTGATAAAAAGCTTGACAAATTACCCAGTCCTCCAATAAGTGCAGCCACAAAGAGGAGGATCAACACACCCATGGTCCAATTCCATCCGCCTGGATCCCACAGAACATTCCAACCGACAAAGATAGTTAGAGGCATTTTAGCAAACACCTTCTGAGCAATTGTTAACAATTGAATTTGTCCATGAATGAGTGTGACATCAGTAGACAAACCAAATGAAACAGAGAGTGAAAATAGTGGAACCATGTGTATGGGCCCAAAATTCATCGGCTTGGAACGAAGCTGAGCAGTGACCACATTGACCTTGCATGTGACTGGAAGGATGATGGAACAAAAATGAGAGCTGAAATCGGAGCCTGGTAGAGTGCTACAGACTTGGTTGTCAGTTTCTAAGGACGGAGCCACAAGGTGGGTGAATAAAGTTGACACCGATATGGTTGTTGGGCCTGAAAGAGTAGGGTAAAACTCCTCAACCAGATCTGAGTTACCAATATGGGGTTCCGGTGACGCAATGAAGGTGTCGGGCTTCGTAGTGAATATTTCAAGGTCAGTTGAAGGTGTAGTTGTTGAATATGATGTTGGTTCTTCCTGCCTACAAGCGGAATCCATGGCTTGAGATAACGAAAATGGTTGCCATAGGAGAACCTTCTCACGGATCTTCGCCTTCAAACCGGAGATAAAAAGGTTCATCAATATTGATTGTGAGACCACCGTGCATATTGCAAGCGACTCAAATTGCTCCCGGTACTCACGTATACTTGTTATATGACGTAGATTGACTAATACCTCTTTTGCATCTGGATAGTGTGAACGAGAAAAGGAGGTGGTGGTTTTGATTTCGGTGGGAATGGGAACCGGTGGAGGACCAGAAGTGGAACCATCAGCGAGGGTCGAAGGAGGCACCATGCGAGCTTCCAGCGAGGAAACTTTTCGAGTAATGGCCTGCATGTCCTGGTGCAAGGCCAATTGAGACTGCAAAAGTTGTGCCAGGGTAGCTTCCAAAGCCGCGGTGGGCGTGGGTCGGCCAGCCATGGTGAAAGAAGCTCAATGAAAGCGCCAATTGATAGCAATGGGGTTATCTATCAGTGAATTAAGAAAGAAAGAAGGATAGGGATCTCATTTCAAGGAGAGATTATGCCTCCTAAACCAGAAATTCTGGAATAAAAATACTTCTTTGTTACCATTCAAGAAGAAATTACAGGGTATTTATATCCACACACTCTCTCTCCTATAACAGAAAATACTCACTCTACTAACAACAAAACGCTTTCAGCAGCACACACACAACAGAAACAGAATCTATAACCAAATCCTATTCCCTATCAATTATAACAATCATATAAGCTATTACAACCTTCCAAGTTACTCCCTAATTTCTCTCACTTGTGTAACAACATACCCATATCTATCAGAACTATAAGAAATGTGTGAGAACTATAAGAACTGTGTGAGAAGAGGAACTGGGTAAGAACTATAAGAACTGGGTGAGAACTGTGTGAGAAGAAGAACTGGTTGAGAAGGGTGAGAACTAGAAGAACTGGGTGAGAACTGTATTTATAGTGGTATAATGAGACAATGAGTGCATGAGAGAAAAAGAGTATCAGATAACTAATGTTGGAGATGTGTCAGCAAAAGGTAGAAAATGTTGGAAGTGTATCAGGAAACGAAATGTGGATTCTGAGGACGTTTTGGCAGCTTCCTTATTCTTCCCTTTTCATTTGGTTTGTGATTTTTGGTTTTGGCGGCTTCCTATGTTTTTTTTTTTTCATTTGGTTTGTGGTTTTGGTTTTGGCAGCTTCCTTGATGCTTCCATGAACCTTATGCTTCTTTTTTCATTTGGTTTGTGGTTTTTTTTTTATGTTACTTTAGATAACTTTATCTAAAACGACGTCGTCTTGGGATGAGAATCATGGTATTTTTGTAATTTTGATTTATTTCAGGGTTATAACAGTCTTTATCACTCTAATTTCTTAATTTTTCAACCCAAAACGACGTCGTTTCGATGAACATAAGATAAAGTTATCTAAAGTAATATCGGAAACTTTTTCCCAAAAATAAATACATTATCGTAAAAGTAAATACATTATCGTTGGTTTCTTTGTGTCTTGTCTGAAACTATTTGGAATGGATAATTTAAGTAAAAGTCTTTTGGTATTCATGTGGGTTATATAACATTCGACATGAATACAAATGAATGAATCCATGATACCTTTGATAAATACTACTTCATTTAGAGTTAGGCGTTATTTATGGATGCAATTTATTTCTTTGATGGTTGATTTGCTCGTTGGGAAAAGACCCATTTGGATCCCTTGAGTGTAGCTTATCCGTGGGTTATGACGCATGGGGCACTTGTGAGTCCAATATCAATCTAATCTTCATAAAATATTACTTGTGTGGTGCTATATTTTATTATTTTCTCTAAATACATCTTGAAGAAAAATATGATGATAAATTAATTTGTTATGTTTTGCATCAGGTGATGATGTGACTTGGATGCAATTATGATAATAGTATTGATTGCTCTCAGCTTCTAATGCTTGCTTTATTATTTTTGTTTATTGAGGTGCATGCTTCCGCTTAAATTTATTAAATGAAAAATTGTTAGGGAATGCTATTATTTTGAATTCATAATAGTAAAGATGTTGCACCTTGTGGATTGGATCATGGTTTTGGGAAAGAGAATGTTATTATATTTAAACATATCCCTGTGTAATTATTGTCATGAATTACTATAGGTAATTACCACCAATGTTGGATGGCTTATATTGGTTTGTGAAATTTTTTGTAAAATTTGAGAAATGATTTTGGTCATTTCATGCAATTACCTGCCTAAATGAGGTAATTGTGTTATATAACTGTGAATTTATTTGAGATGAAATTAATGGAGGTACATTGGTCTAGGTGATCTGTCTGCCCAAAGGGGATAAATCTCTGAAGCTAATGTATGCTCACTAAGCAACTTTTCTTTGAGGTTGTAGATGAAGCTATTGGAGGCTCATTAAGCTAGGGATCTATCTGCCCAAAGGGGATAAATTTTTGAACCCAATGTTGTACTCATTAATTAACTCATCTGAGGTTCTGACTTTGGTTTAAACCTTGGTTTGTATATTCTGCCCAAATGAGAATGTACTATTATATTGACTTTTTATGACAACATCTTGTGCTCATTGATTAACTCGTCCGAGATTCTGACCTTGGTGACAACTTTGGTTAGTTCATTCTGCCCAAAGGGGAATGTACTATTATGTTGGCCTTATTATAATAACTTGATTTTATTGAAGATGTATATTGCCCTTTAATTTATTCTGATGCATTCCTATTTTTCCTTAATAATAAAATTCTCTATCAGTTCCTTCAAATAAAATTGAAAACTTGTTTGAGTCATTTTGAATTGAAATATTTATTTTAATATCATTTTATATACATAAAAATTTATTTATATTATTTGCTCTGATTTATATTTGATTTTGTGAGCTCTTATTCATGTTTAATTTTGTGAAAAATATTTATTATCCTTTTTTCTCAAATTTTAATCAATGAGAATTATTATAAATTATGGTGTGTATAATGTTAGTACTTACTCTCCTTATTTTAGCATAGATTTTATGTACTCTCTTAATTAAATTTGATTGGTGAGCTAAGGTATATAATGCATGTGAAGAACATGGGTATTGTGAATTCCTTTGATTTAGTTGATTAGTGGGAGTTTGAATTATCTATTATTTTCTTGTCGTGTTCAGCCATTTGTTTCGGATAATTGATGTTTGGTTGACAGACAAGTTTTATTTTGAAAAATTGATAAGGATTTGGGTTTTACTATTATATATATTGAACATGTATTTATGTTATCAATTGTGAAATATTTTGAAACTCGGTGTCGTTGGGACCACTATACCTGTGTTCGACACTATATTAGAGTTTAAGGCATGATAATATGATTTTGGTACTGAGTGTCGTCAAGACCACCATATCTATGGTTAACACTATATTGGAGTTTGAGGCATGATTTTAGAACTCAGTGTTGTTGGGACCATCATATATGTGGTTGACACTATATGGGAGTTCGAGACATAATGATATTATGAATTTGGGTGTTGTTAGAACCATTGGGCCCGCGGTCGACACCATATCTGATTGTATGATGGTTTATTGATAAACCATGGATTCTCTCTTGCTTTAAGGCATTTGAGAGAAATTTGAGGACTGACAGAGAAAATAGCAGTTTGGCTATTGTTGGATCACATTGACATGCTATTTTCTTGCTACACTCCACACTAATGACTAGTCGACGGAGTCAAGTAATATTTGTGACCATGGAAGGTCTTATATCGGTAAAGGATATAATCACCGCTTGATTCGTTGTTATTTGATTTTAGTTGGATGGAGTCCTATTTAGACACCGCACCTTGGATCATGTGTTTTCTCAAAATGTGGCCACATTGTAAAAATTAGTCCTTAACCTGGGAGTCATTTTCAAATAACTTGTTTTCCTTCTTCTTTTTCTTTTTTTTAATTAAAATTTTGCAATTGATTTTGCCCAAGTGGGAGAATGTTAGAATTTTTGTAATTATTATGGGCTTCAATCAATTTTAAATTTTCTTATTTTGATAAAAATGGGCTAAGTCATGATCCATATGGGGATACATTATAACGTCCATCTAATTAAGTGATCATTTGGTTTGGGCTTGGATATTTGTAAACCGATTAGTGTGGGTAACAATGTGGGTAATAGTGTAGGTGCCTAACCCATAGGCCCATGATGGGAAGGAGACTATGTTAATAAGTTGGTCTATGATATTTGTAAGGGGAAAGAAAGACAAATTATAGATAAGAGGTAGTCAATAATCCAATGGTTGAGAATAAATCTGAATTTGTTGTAACAAAGTTACTCTTAGTTGATGTATAAAAGGGGAAAAGGGGATGGTGAAAAGGTGTTGAATATTGTAACCCATTTTTGTATTGGGATAAACTTCTCATTCTCATCTTATTCTTCTCTTCCTTGTTTTCAACTTGCTTTTCTCTCATATTCAACCTTTGTTCTCCCATCTTTTCTGTCACGATAGAACTTGGTTCTATTAATTGGTGATTTCATCCTTTGAACAATGGAACATGAAACAGATTTTCAATCTGTGAACGATCGAGTGGAGCAAACCAAATCTGAAGTGGAAGTTCTGAAGGAGCACATGTCCAACAAATTTCAGGAGATAACATGCAAGTTGGATGCAATCTTGGCCTACAATAGAGAAAACAATTATTTTTCTTCGTTCTCTGTCAACAGTTACGCTTCCAACACTAGGGATACTGTACCCGCTTCCAATCTTCGCATCAAGGTACTAAGGTTTGATGGGTCTCTTGATTCTCAAGGCTGGATCTTTAAAATCAATCAATTCTTTGATTCTCATGAAATGGATGAAGTGCAAAGACTGCGTATTGCTCCTTTTTATTTTGAGGGAGATGCACTGGCATGGTATCATGGATTGCACAATAATACTAAGATTACTTCTTGGTTGGGATTTCTACAAGCCTTCCATAAGTATTTTGGACAATCAGAGCTCAAGGATTATCAATTAACCAAAATGGTACAAAAGGGGTCTGTGGTGGAATATCAGGAAGAATTTGAAATTTTACCCAATAGGTTAGATGCACTTTCTGATTCCCTATCTCCACCTACACTATCTGCATGCATAGGAGTTTCTACAACTCACACTAAACCTATTATGGTTAGTGATGAGAGTGACATTTATGACCAGAAAAAGACTCAACGAGTCAATATCATGGTTGCATCAGAAGCTGTTCAAGGAGTTATATTTGGGGCATTCCATCATCATAGAAGGAAATTAATTTTAGTGTTTGGGCTGGCACAAAATAGTTCAAGATCAAGAGTATTCCAAGCTTCCAAGAGAATGCATGTGCTTCATATTGCAGAGAACATGATTGGAAAAGGTGGTTATGCTGAAGTCTACAAAGGACGTCTACCTGATTGTCAAGTTGTAGCAGTAAAGAGGCTAATGAAGAATGAAAAGGAAGTCGAGGATAGAGCTGGTGATTTCTTGACAGAACATGGGATCTTTCCTAAATCACACAAAGGCAACACACTTTATTAGGTTTGGAATTGATTGTGGCCTCTACTTTGTTCAACAATTAGCCCCATATGGAAGCCTTACCTCTTTGCTCTTTTGTTATGAATGCTTGAAGTGGAAGATAAGGTTCAAGGTAGCTATTGGGGTAGCAAAAGGATTTCAATATTTCCATCATGATTGTCCAAGAAAAATCATTCACAGAGACATCAAAGCCTCAAACATATTACTCAACAATAATAATGAGGCTGAGATTTTAGACTTGAGAATGGCAAAGTGGCTTCCAGATAAGTGGGCCTACCATGTTGTCTTCCCAATAGAAGGAACTTTCAGATATTTGGCTCCAGAGTACTTTATGCATGGACTTGTGTATGAAAAGACTGATGTTTTCGCATTTGGGGTTTTGTTATTGGAGCTCATAACAAGCCGTCATGCAATTGATTCAAATAGCAGGGAAAGTCTTATTATCTGGAGCTGGGAGAAAACCATGGATTGTCATAGCCTTGGACAAGGATTAATACTCGCTAATTTTAAGGTACGAGCAATTTTCCTTAATCGAGATAATTTTGCAACTGAAGATGTTTTGGATCTTGATTTTAGTGAAACTGCAATTGGTCATATTGCTTTGGTTGATTTTGAACATTGGTGGATTATATTGTTGGAAGCATATAAGAAATACATTGGAAATTTATATGTGCAAGAAAGAGTTGAAGTGCAAACTCGAATCAAGAAGATTTTAAAGCTATGTCTAGCTAACAGTTTTGATATGTTTCCAACCTTGCTGGTTACTGATGGTTCAGATCAAATTCGTTCATGGTATTTGCTTGATGCTATTAACAAATTCAATATTTGTTCACCAAATAAAAGAGGTTATTTTTATACCTTCAAAAAAGGAGTCTGTTTGATTGGAAACCTGCAATCAACTTATATGGACTTCCATTTCTCCCCTCTTGGAAACTTATGGTCCATTTTAAGTGGGATGACTACTGCAGATCGATTACATGCAATTTTTGGCCATATTGAACCGAAATGGGGAGAAGTTGAGTAGTGGGCATATCTAATTCACAAAATGCTTATCTTGCTTTTAAAAGCCAAGCAATGGCAGAAGCAATGGTTATG